>SKCR01011648.1:0-165361 GCA_019454045.1 Zanthoxylum bungeanum | reverse complement strand
TTATCACATAAGAATATGATAACTTATCTCCTTACCCCATAAGAATAGAATAACTTATCTCTTTATCCCATAAGAATAGGATAACTTATCTCTGGAGCATATCTCGCTATCTGGTCGGTCTTTATGAGGTCGGTCACAATGGTCCTCTGAACTGAGAATGCTGCTAACGATCTGATAATGCCCGGTCATCCGATCTTAAGTGGTCGGGTTACCGATCATAAGCGCTCGGCCCCTAACTCATGTGGTCGGGTCAGTATTAATGATCTTGATCAACAAGGAAGTTACCCTTTTTACCCCTGTCGTACTGTTTAAATATCATAGTGCTTAAAAAACACCATCAACATTTATCCCCTAGTTCTCGGTAACAACGAGTTTGCGAGTTGATGCCGGGAACTATAAAAAAAATGGTGGGCCTATGAATCCGTCGGTGGTCACTCCAGGAATCGCAGAGAAAAATGTATTGGCTGCAAATCTTGTCCTTCCTGCCACCTTCATGTGCTCAGTCAATGAGGATCCTGATATCTACCCGTGGAGAAAATGCTTTGCCCTTATGCTGATGACGATCGACTCGGTGGGACGTAACCCGACCCCGAGCTGAGAAGAATATTTGGCTCTGGGGGAATGTCACATCCCCAGACCAATAAAGGGCCGACCATGGGGGAGATGCTCCGATCCCATGCCGATGATAAGTCTCTCGGTGGGACATATCCCGACCCCGAGCTGAAGAAAGACTTGGCTCTGGGGGAATATTACATCCCCAGTCCAAAGAAGCCGACTCGGTGGGACGTAACCCGACCCTGAGCTAAAAGAAAGACTTGGCTCTGGGGAAATGTTACATCCCCAGTCCAAAGAAGCCGACTCGGTGGGACACAACCCGACCCCGAGCTAAAAGAAAGACTTGACTCTGGGGGAATGTTACATCCCCAGTCCAAAGAAGTCGACTCGGTGGGACGTAACCCGATCCCGAGCTGAATAAACCATAAGGCCTCGACGAAACGAAATCCAGCCCCGAGCCGAATAAACAAGTGGCCTCGGCGGAACGAAATCCAGCCCCGAGCCGAATAAACAAGTGGCCTCGGCGGAATGAAATTCAGCCTCGAGCCGAATAACCAAGCGGCCTCGGCGGAACGAATCTAGCCTCGAGCCGAATAAACAAGTGGACTCGGCGGAACGAAATCCAGCCCCGAGCCGAATAAACAAGTGGCCTTGGCGGAACGAAATCCAACCCCGAGCCGAATAAACAAGTGGACTCAGCAGAACGAAATCCAGCCCCGAGCCGAAACAAACATCGATCTCGGCGGTACAAGAGCATACCCAAGCATGAAAGAAACATCGGTCTCGGTGGTACAAGAGCAGACCCGAGCCGGAAAGAAACATCGATCTCGGCGGTACAAGAGCAGACCCGAGCCGGAAGAGACATCGGTCTCGGCGGTACAAGAGCAGACCCGAGCCGGAAAGAGACATCGGTCTCGGCGGTACAAGAGCAGACCCGAGCCGGAAAGAAACATCGATCTCGGAGGTATAAGAGCAGACCCGATCCGGAAAGAGACATCGGTCTCGGCGGTACAAGAGTAGACCCGAGTCAGAAAAAAACATCGATCTCGGCGGTACAAGAGCAGACCCGAGCCGGAAAGAAACATCGGTCTCGGTCGTACAAGAGCAGACCCGAGCCGGAAAGAAACATCGGTCTCGGTCGTACAAGAGCAGACCCGAGCCGGAAAGAAACATCGGTCTCGGCGGTACAAGAGCAAAACCGAGCCGTAAAACATATATCAACAAAACGGACTATGCGGTACAAGAGCAGACCCGAGCCGTAAAAAAATATCAAAACCATTGTGTGAGCCATAGCAAACAAGCATAATCAAATGTCAGCCTAAGACATAAGAAGTCTTACTCACATGTTGGGATCTGTTGCCTTTCTTGCAACTCTACAAGGGTCACTACAAACAAGGCTCTTATTAATACATCCTCTCTGCATCTCATCATTCTACGCATCCGACCGGATGACTTCCGCTATCAACTTTGGTCGACCTCAAAAACTGAATGGTCTATGTACACACTAATATAACCTTTTTTTCACCAAGTCTTCCACCTGCTCCCTCAGGTCTCTGCACTCATTCGTGGCATGTCCCCTTACGTTATGGTAGATATAGTAAGCCCTACTATTTCCCTCATCAATCGGGAACCTCCTCAAATTAGGCTCAGCCAACAGACCTTTATCCTAGATTTCCCGAACTATTTGGGCCATAGGTTTATTCATGGGGGTGTATACTGTCCTCCCCGTGGCACGGTTGACTTGGACATATGACTTTATCTCTTGAACATGACTACTCGGAGGTGTCGGTCTGAATTTCTTCTGCTCCGGGACTGGTCTCCTCAAATTTCTGATCGAATCTCACTGATTGTCTGACCTGAGTATCTTAGCCTTTCGGGTGTCTACTCCCCGGATAATCTTTTTCTCCTCCTCTATTAAGATAAACTTCCTGGCCAACTCCAGGGCAGTGGCATAATCCGATACGTCTTGAATCTTCAGGTGAGTCCACAACTTCCCGACCTTCAGACCTCTCTTGAGACTTTCTAGCGCTTCCGATGACTCGTACGCTCCGACCACGAGCACCAAATTGTGGTATCTTTCAATAAAATTCCTCAGAGGCTCATCATCCCTCTGCTTCATCAGTCTCAATTCTCCCACCATTTTCTTTGGGACGCAGACCCCTTTGAAGTGCCGAACAAATGACTTACTGAGTTGCGCGAAGCTTCCGATGCTCCTTGTGGCTAGACTTCTGAACCACAGAATGACAGATCCTCCCAAGGTTAGGGGAAAAACTTTGCAAACGGCATCCCTACTACTCATTGGACCTCCATTAATATGATAAAACTCTCAATATGGGATTTTGGATCAGTATGGCCTTTGTAGGGCGTCATGAACGGCATGTTGAATCGTCTTGGGAATTTTACCGACCTTATTTCTTCTGTGAAGGGAGATTCAACATCGCCGTCCCGAGCATCTCCCGTGTCAGTTTTGAGGTTCACTTCACACTTGGCCATTTCTTTTCTTAACCAAGATTTTATATTGCCATCTGTGTTACTGTGCCGCCTCCTGCGGCCTTCTTCTCGTCTGTCACCCCGGGTGCGGCGTTCCTCATGACTTGAGATTTCCCGTCCAGTCTCACCATCCTTCATATCTCCTCTTCTGGTGTCGCGGGGGCTATCATAGGAAGAATCTAACGATTGTCGCCCCTCTTGTTCTTCCCACGTATCCTCCGTTTGTAAATCTTTTTCTACCCCTACGTACCTCATCCCATAGGGACCCTTCCTTCTAGGTTCATCGTCTTCGCTTTCATCGGCAACCCTTTTTCCTTCCGCTATTTCGCCTCTCCTCCGACTGGCTCCGACTTCAAACTTTTCATTATTTGTTTCTTCCATCCTCTCCAATCAGTTCATTATGGACTTCAACAGGTTTTGATTTTCCTCAATTTCTTTCCTCATATTTTCCTCTATTTTCTCCATCCATTCTGTATTTGAACTCCCCGACGACTGTCGATTTCCACCTTCTGCCATCGTCTTAATACACGAGCTGCTTTTTGTTGGAGTTCCCCACAGACGGCGCCAACTGTTGACGGTGGATTTTGGTCTCAGGGGCAATAAGGATTTTTTACTCCCGAGACAATCCTCCTCCAACTGTGAATTTGTTCGGTTATGGGGGAACCAAAAACAAATTTAGCAAAAGACAGATAAATATGCCAATCGACAAAGAGATTTAACATGGTTCGGCGGATCGGATCCAACCTACATCCACGGGCACAGAACGGATGATGTTTTATTACTGAGATATGCTTCTCTACTCTGTTTTTTTGTTTACAAGTCTGATGGTAATGATTTTGATACATTTACTTACACTTTCCCCTCCTATTTATAATAGTGAAGAAATCAGATTCCTTTTCTTATAAGGATGTGATAACTTATCTCATTATCCCATAAGAATAGGATAACTTATCTCTTTACCCCATAAGAATAGGATAACTTATCTCTTTATCCCATAAGAATAGGATAACTTATCTCTTTACCCCATAAGAATAGGATAACTTATCTCTTTATCCCATAAGAATAGGATAACTTATCTCGGGAACACATCTCGCTATCTGGTCGATCTTTATAAGGTCGGTCACAATGGTCATCTGAACTGAGAATGCTGTTGTCGATCTGATAATGCCCGGTTATCCGATCTTAAGTGGTCGGGTTACCGATCATAAGCGCTCGGCCCCTAACTCATGTGGTCGGGTCGGTATTAATGATCTTGATCAACAAGGGAGTTACCCTTTTTACCCATATCGTATTGTTTAAATATCATAGTGCTTAAAAAACACCATCAACAACCACTATTAAATAAAGTGACAAAAATAAGGCAATTCCAACTGTTAGCATATTGTAGACGCTGGTTTTCGCTCGAGGTCCATAATCGAGATTTCGTAGGTTGGGGGCACTAGCGATCCTGCAAAAACAAGGGTAGGATGAGCAGGGAGGGTCTACCCACCGGTGTGGTGGAAGCCATAGGCACTCCGACGCCCTAGTCAGTAGTAGGAATGAGCTGTAAAGTCCGTAGTGGGAGGAGAAAGGTCAGATATTACCTTGATCGCGGTGAGCTGCCGTGAGGGCGGTAGGTAGGATATGATAAAAGCTCTAGAGAGAAGACTATTGAGCTATGAGAGTCGTGTTGTTCCTTCTTCTCGTGGACTTCCTTCTCTTATATACATACTTCGGGAGACGTGGGTATTTACTGCGTTTGATGGTTCGTCCATTGGACGTTGGTAATGGCTGATTCATGAGGGGTAGTTATGCTTGCCCATTGAAGACTGAAAACGGCTGGGTTGTGAGGGGTGTTTATGATTTTAAGCGTTTCATGGGTTGGCATATGGTGGGCCTTGGTTACGGTTTGGATGTGGGGTACTTTACTGGGAGAGGGCCCGTGAATCTCCGGGCCTATAGATACTAAACCCGGGGCTTCCTTTAGTGTATGGGTTTGAAATAACAACTTGGATCTGGATTTTATGTTGGGGAGTCTGGGGTGCGTTCAGTATTGGCTCTGAAGCAAAAGGTCGAAATTGTCATTGGACAAAATTTGGCCCGTACAATTTGTCTCATACTCTCTAAATCAATGAGTCATTGGCTTGAAGAGTATTCGTTGGTCGTGTCGTCTGAATAAAATCAGGAAAGTCTTCGTTACCCGAACCGGGCCACTATCAGGCGTCCTCAATGTCGCCTACAGTCTTGAATCTGACTACTCAGGAGTTAGGGGGATGTCCCCAGTTTGATCGAGTTGGGCGTTATCCCCGATCACACTCCATCACAAGTTAAGCGGAAGTGTATTCGTCGACTGGACCTGATGAATGCCAGGAGTTTAAATTCATTTGGTACCGATTATAGACTAAGTCGAGTCTACATGTCGTCTGGACTAGAAGAAGGTCCATGAACTGAACTTGACTCCATCACGAGTCAATTGAGGAGTGTTCTCGTAGACTGGACCTGATGAAGGCCATGAAGACATTCACTCGTTTGGTATTGAAGATGGACCAAACTGAGTCGACATGTCGTCTGGACTAGAAGAAGGTCCATGAACTGAACTTGACTCCATCACGAGTCAATTAGGGAGTGTTCCAGTCGACTGGACCTGATGAAGGCCAGAAAGACATTCACTCATTTGGTATCGAAGATGGACCAAACCGAGTCTACATGTCGAGTGGACCAGAAGAAGGTCCATGAACTAAACTTGACTCCATCACGAGCCAATTGGGGAGTGTTCCCGTCGAATGGACCTGATGAAGGCCAGAAAGACATTCACTCGTTTGGTATCGAAGATGGACCAAACCGAGTCTACATGTCGAGTGGACCAGAAGAAGGTCCATGAACTAAACTTGACTTCATCACGAGCCAATTGGGGAGTGTTCCCGTCGACTGGACCTGATGAAGTCCAGAAAGACATCCACTCGTTTGGTATCGAGGATGGACCAAACCGAGTCTACATGTCGAGTGGACCAGAATAAGGTTCATGAACTAAACTTGACTCCATCACGAGCCAATTGGGGAGTATTCCCGTCGATTGGCCCTGATGAAGTCCAGGAAGACATTCACTCGTTTGGTATCGAAGAGGGACCATACCGAGTCTACATGTCGAGTTGACCAAAAGAAGGTCCATGAAATAAACTTGACTCCATCACGAGCCAATTGGGGAGTGTTCCCGTCGACTGGACCTGATGATGGCCAGAAGGACATTCACTCGTTTGGTATCGAGGAGGGACCAAACCGAGGCTATATGTCCGCTGGAACATAAGAAGGTCCAGGTCCGAACTTGACTTCGTGACAATATTGCAAGGGTATTCAGCCAACAATATTATTATTGGGTGTCGAGTGATTATTGCTTACCTCGATTTCCCAACTTGCAATAAATGTAGCGTTGGTTTCGAGGCCTTCTTGGCGGGAAAATGAAGAGCCAAAATGAGGAAGGGTATAAAGAGCTTTGAGGGGGTTTACTCACTTTATTTGCAAAAACTATTCTCTCGAGTCGTAAGGTTGGAGGGCTCTCTTCGAATTCAAGGTATACTTCTTTCCCTTCTTCATATTCTTCAATTCTTCAAGTTGTTCATAGGGTATATTCAACTTATTCTTGGCTAGGGTTAGGACTTTGATCTTTAATTGATTTGGGAATTTCTAGGATTGAGTTTGTGTGAGACCTAGGATTTAGTTCATTCGTTGTTTGTAGAGTGAATTGATATGTCGTCTGAAAGTTGCTCGAGCTCAAGTGATTCACTGATGGAGATGTACGTAGGCTCGCCCTTGCGAGTCATCTCTTCTTTTAGTATGTATGGTAGGGACATACTGAGAGGGGGAGATGAAGATGTGCTAACTGTCGCATCAACGGAGGCTCCGCTTGGTATCCCTAAAGATGTGCCACCACTACGATCTATTCATGCCGAGTCGGGTGAACCCAGCATAAGTGAACCGACTAATCTATTAACCAAAAATCCCTAAAGTAGTATAATTGAAAGAGCCATGAGGGAGATAAAATTAAAATACCGGTTCCTTGAGTCGGTTCAAGTGAGGTTAGCCTCATCGAGAGAACGAGTCGACTATAGGATCCCTGGGTGGATTGGGTTCTATGAACTCCCATTTTTCGATGGATTTAGGTTCCCGATTCCAAGCCTAGTGTGGGAGGTACTAGACCACTATGAGATAGCCCCATCCCAACTAATGCCAAACACGTGAAAGGTCTTGATGTCGATTGAAGTTTTGACGTACGAGTTGGGAGTAAGATTCGGAGTGAAAGATCTACTCTACACATATTACATGAAGGAACATGTAGTGGAAATATGGCGATACCATATGTTCCTTCGACAAAAGAGGGAACACTGAATTTCTTGGCTGACTACAAATGATAGAGGGGGCTGGCAAAAGGCCTACTTCTTTGTGAGATGAGAGGGTGTGTTCGGGTCGACTGGGCCTTGTCGAATACCTAAGTGTTGGGAAATAATGAGTGAGTATTGATCTTATGATCTTTTCTTGCTTGTAGACACGGTGTTCCTCTTACACTTTCTCCTTTTGTTTCTTTTGTAGGTTCAAACTGTAATCATAGCTTCGACGTGACGCTCAGGGTCGTAGCGAATACAAATTATATTTAGAGCATTCCAGCACCTGAGAGGAATTGGAGGGTGGTTTTGGAGGAGAAAATATTAAGGTTGACTCTGTTGTGGAAATAGATTTTCTATCCGGAAGGTACCCCATTGCCTATGATAAAAAATATATTGACAGTAATTCTCATAACCTGGACGTGTCGACTCCTATACGAAGAGGCTTTCCTTTTGCGGACTCTAACCCGTGAGGAAAAATTATACGCAGTGGAGAGGATGAGCCAGTTCAGACTTCCTACAGTCGAAGAAATACTCGAGCAGAGGAAAAAGAAAAATGCCAAGGGGAAGGAAATTAAAGTCGTACCTGAACCACATCATCCAAAGAAAGATGTTCTACCGACTCTCCCAGTGGAAGTTGCTCGCAAAACGTCGACTGGATCGGGTCAGCCTACAAGGAAAAGAAAGCAACTGATGGACCTAGAAGAGGATCCGGAGAACATCGTGATAAAAATCCTGAGAAGCACGACCGTTAGTCGGACCCTTCGAGTCTGTCTGGGTTTGCTGAGGAATTACTGCTGGAGGAAGATGAATGTCGTATGTTGACAATGGGGCCGCTGGACGCCGCAAAAAGAGCTGTCACACGAGATTATGAGGTAATTATCCTTTAACTTACGAGTTTCTTTGATTAAGTCATTGCCATTTTCCTCGGCGTTGTAGACTCTGAAGTATGCCATCTTTCAACAGAAATATGTGGAGGCTAGCCTGAAGAAGTCGAGGGACATGGAGAAATCAAACGTAGCCATGCGAAAGGATTCAGCCGAAGCTAAAGCAGCTTTGGAAGACTCGAAGAAGAAGGTGAAGGACGCCGAAAGTGAAACCAAAGCCGTGAAGGCTACCTTGTAAATAACGTCGACTGGGTTGGAAGCCTATAAATAAAGCGTTGAAGCTTTGGAAGGGCAAAATGTTGAGCTCCTAGATAGGTTGGAAGGAGTGGCCATGTAGGCTATCATAAAGGATAGGAGCCTCATGAAGGAATAATTGTTTGGGGAGCACAACTCCTGCAATCCTAGGAAATGGATAACTTTAGGGGAGAGATTGGAGGCCGAACTTTCTTTGTCGATTGAGGAAACCGAGGCTGAAGGAGGGCATGAAATCAGTTCCAAGGAAGTTTCTGTTAAAGAAATTGAGTGAGCTATTGTCGATGGAATTGAAGAGGTTTCGACCGCTGGTGATCCTATAGAAAAGGTCATTGAGGCCGTCACTGAGGAGTCCGGACCGAGACAGCCTATGGGGAATGAGTCTCTTCCTCAGCCAGTAGACTTAGATGAGCCTGTCGAAAGGCTAGAGGATTGATGTAAGTATCGGCCTAGGCCTCATTTATTATTATTTTTTTGTAATATCGGCTCAGACCATTTTGTAAAAGATAATTTCTTCCTTTTGAATATAAATTCCAATTGTCGTTTATTTTCTGAAATCTAAAGTAAATTGAATTATTAACAACTCGTTCAGAGAAAACTTTAAGCAAAATTACATGAAAGAAATTATATGAAAGTAAAAATTGAAACAGAAATTAAATGATTAGGTCGCCTCATTGTAGAAGGACTGCGGTTTGTCGAGTGACTTCCAAACGTGATTATATGTAGAACTTCTTGAGGTAAATGGCGTTCCAACTGTTATGAATATGCCTATCATCCTTTGTTTTTAGTTTGTAGGCTCTGTGGCCTACAACTTTCATGATGATGTATGAGTCTTCCCAAGTAGGCCCAAGTTTCCCATCCTCAACTTCCTTGGTATTTTGAAAGACTCTCCGTAAGACCCAGTCTTCTTCTTTGAAATTTCTAATTCTCATATTTTTATTGAAGTGTTTGGACATCTTCTATCGGTAGGCTGCAAGCCGTATGGACGCGTTCTCCTTAAGTTCGTCAATAGTGTCGAGTGCATTGGACATTAATTGAATGTTCGTATCCTCATCAACCCATTGGTATCGTGGCGATGGTACACCATAGTCGGTTGGAATGACCGCCTCAGTGCCATGATGAGCGGAAAATATATCAATATTTACCGCCCCTTTAACTTAATATTTTGTTTAGTTTCTCGGGTTTGTTAAACGTTTTGATGTGTATTAGTTTATTTTGCAGATAAAATAATATCGGGTCTCAATGAAATCATTTAGGACGAAATATGGGTCAAATAAGGGCAATTATTGGACTTGATATTTTAATTTTGGAGGTTGGAAACTTGAAAGGGCGTTTTTGACAAAGTGCAGTTTTGGAAATTCCAGTTTTGCACATCTGTTGTATTTTGAAGATAAAATATTTTCGAATTCTGAAGATTTCATGACCGAAATTGATGAACCATCCAAAAGTGTGTTGTGTGTAATTATTAAAGTCATTTTCAATCATTTTCAAAGCAAAAAAATAAATTAATAAATAAATAATAAAATTATCAAATCATCACCAACATGATAAGCAATTAGTGGAGCAATTAATAATGGTTTTGGTGGAGTAATTAGTGGAGAAATTAATAATGGATTTGGTGGAGAATTTGATGGAGGCAAAATTTTGCCTATAAATACCAAGCCATTTCATTTGTAAAATTCATATTTTCTTCTTTGAAATTCCTAAAGAATAAATAAGAAGATTGTATCTTATTTGTTTATTTACAGCTTTCAGTAATTAATTTCCGCTTTCGCACTTTCTTTTCTTTATTTTTCAGTTTTTACTTTCCGCAATTTACTTTTACGCACAATCATTTCCTTTCTTTACTTTTGCAGTTTTTATTTTTCAAGCAATGAGGAGGTAATTCCCCTTTGCTGGGGTGGAAGGTAAAGCTTTTATTATGGCTATTTAGATTAATCTCCCTTAATTATAATATATAAACTATTTAAAACTTGACTTAATGAGGATACCGCTATATTGGCCGGTTGGTAATTAATTATAAATTGGTTTTAACCAGACTAAGTATGGATACCGCCTGGTTGGTCGGTTGGTAATTAATTATTAATTTGACTTAATCAGGATACCGCATTTATGGCTGGTTGGTAATTATCACGTAAAGTTAATATATTATATTAAGGGAGATATCTAAAATAGTAGTAATAAAAGTTGATCCTCTAACCCCCAGCATTTTCTTTTATTGTACTTTTACTTTATTTAATTTCAGTAATTTACTTTTCAGTAATTTACTTTCAGCAATTTACTTTCAGTAATTTACTTTTATTTTTTTTACTTTTTACTTTTTTTTTTATTTTTCAGTAATTTATTTTTCAGTATTTAATTTTCAGTATTTTACTTTATGTCTTTTATTTTATTTAAGTTTTTACTACCCGCAAATATGTGTCGTAACTAAGCCAGTTATCTGGGGTTGTGATGAAATCCAATATCACCGGTTTATAAGTGGTTAGATTATAGCTTGGGTAATATAAATGTTTATTTATTGAGTCTTAATCTTAATGCTTTTTATTAACTGGCCATTAATAAAATTGATTAGGTAAACTTAAAATGAACTTGGAAAAGAGATTTTAGATTAAAGACCTTACACTCAATAGCCTACGATCTTCCTTGAGGATATATAACCCTTTAATAGATTTCCTTACATGATTGGAATATACCTGTCGGGCGGGGGAAACCATAATTGGAACTTAATCTTAATGAATCCAGATAATTTGGTTGACATAGACATATGGTTCAATTTGGTTAAACTGGGTATTTGTGTCTGACCATCGACAAAGGCTTTCACATAATTTAGTGTTCCAGGTTAATAAATCAATATTTTACCAAACTATAAGATAACTACTTCATCTTTAAATGATATTGGAAGATTCACAACCCTAGATAGTTTTTAATATTGAATTTTCTTAAGCCTACTTTCGAACAATTTTATTTACTTGTTTTTTTTTAAAATTTAGAATCGTCACCTTTTCAAATCAATCAAACAACCTGTTAGATACTAGTAATCATTTGACCTCATAAACTTAATAGATTAGGTATTAAGTCCTCGTGGGATCGATACTTTTTATACTACTTGAACGATACGTACGCTTGTGTTATATGTGTGTGTTTACGCCGGTCAAGTTTTTGGCGCCGTTACCGGGGATTATTTATCTTTTACTATTAGTTTAGGGGTTAGATACATTATTTGTATCTAATTTCTTATTATTGTTGTTTTCTTGTGTTTCAGGTTCTCAGAAACTACATGAGACGAACCAGAAGCTTTGAACTCCGACCGCTTGACCCATAAATTGAAAGAACCATCAGACAGTTGAGAAGAGAAAGGCGAGAAGACCAAGAAGCTTTAGTCAACATGGAACCTGAACCTTTGAACATTGCACCACTGATTCCCATTCGAGACAGAACCATTCCGGTGGTTGACAGACTAATTTCTTGTATTATACTTCCTCTCTTACCAGCAAATGCGGGTGACATCAAAACATGCATCCGGATGATTCAGCAGTCAGTACAGTTTGGGGGAAATGCAACTGAAGATCCTAATTCCCACATCAGCAACTTCCTGGAAGTTTGCGGTACTTTCAATTACAACCAAGCAGCTGAAGAAGCAATGAGACTGCGGGTTTTTCCATATTCCCTAAAAGACAGAGCTAAAGCTTGGCTACATTCGTTACCAGCATGTTCCATCACAACTTGGAACACTCTAGCCACCAAATTCCTTGCAAAGTACTTTCCACCAGCCAGAATTGCAAACTTGAGGAATGACATCACATCCTTCGTACAACAAGATTCAAAATCCCTTTGCGAAGCTTGGGAAAGATTCAAAGATTTACTCTGGAAATGTCCTCATCATGAGATCGCAAAGTGGCTACAAGTCCAAACCTTCTACAATGGACTTTCTGGAATAATGAGAACCACAATTGATGCTGCTGCTGGAGGAACTTTAATGGGAAAATGAGAAGATCAAGCCTAGGACTTAATTGAAGAAATGACCAACAACAATTCTTTATGGCCAACAGAAAGAAGCATGATCCAAAGAATTGCAGGAATTTATGAAGTTGGAGCCAACACAGCACTGAATTCCAAGCTGGATCAGATTTGCAAAAATCTAGAAACTCTTAACATGAAGGTTAATGGTGGATCCACAGGTTCACCATTTGGAGGAGCACCTGAGTCAGAATCTTTCAACCAACATAATGAAACGGTGAATTATGTCAACAATTTCAACAGACAGGGGAACAATCCATATTCCAACACCTACAACCCAGGGTGGAGAAATCATCACAATCTCGCATGGAGCAACAATTCAGGGCAAATGAACAACCCACCACCCGGATTCCAACAATAGAACAAAGGTCAGGAGCAGACAAATGAATCAGGAATAACATAAGTGTTGATCCACTTGAAAAAGATAGAAGCAAAACACGACTCTCAAGCAGCAAGATATGATGCTATGTTTCAATCCCAAGCAGCATTAATTCAAAGTCAATCAGCTTCTATTAAAGCACTGGAGAATCAAATTGGACAACTGGCCAATGCTCAGAGTTACAGACTACCAGGTAACCTTCCTAGCAACACTGAACCAAATCCGAGGAACATTGGGAATGAGTAGTGTCATGCCATTATGTTAAAAAGCGGTACTGAAATCAACAAAGATGTTGGAGCCAAAACAACTGCTGAGGAAGTTCCAAAAGAAACAAAGCAACAGATTGAGGAAAAAGAAGCAAATGAAAAAGAACAGATCACTCCACCTCCACCTTTTCCTCAGCATCTTCAGAAGAATAAACTGGACAAGCAATTTGCTCGATTCTTGGAGGTGTTCAAAAAGCTGCATATCAACATTCCATTTGTAGAAGCGTTGGAACAAATTCCCAGCTATGCCAAATTTATGAAAGACATTCTTTCACGAAAGTGGAGATTGGGAGATTATGAGACAATAGCATTATCAGAAGAATGCAGCACCATCATTCAGAGAAAACTTCCTCCAAAGTTGAAAGATCCTGGCAGTTTCACTGTTCCTTGAACCATAGGAGAACATGACTTCGGTAAGGCTCTGTGTGATTTAGGTGCTAGTGTTAACTTGATGCATTTTTCTATTTTCAAGAAACTGCAAATTGGAGAAACAATGCCCACTTCAGTCTCTCTACAACTTGCTGATAGAACGCTCATATTTCCAATAGGTGTAGTTGAGGATGTGCTGGTCAAGGTTGACAAATTCATTTTCCCAGCAGATTTTATTGTCCTTGATATGGAGGAAGACGCATACGTGCCAATCATCCTCGGGAGACCATTCTTGGCTACAGGTCGAACCATTATTGATGTACAAAAAGGAGAACTAACCATGAGGGTACAAGACTAAGAAGTAACATTCAATGTTTTCAAGGCCATGAATTTCCCAGATGATGAAAAGAATGAGGAATGTTTCAGACTTGATGTGATACATAGTACCGTTCAGAACTCTGATGAAAGACAAAGTTCTACTGACAAACTTAAAGCATGTCAATTACCTGTGGAGCCTGAAGATAAAGCGCAATGTGTACTGAAGAAGCCTATTCTTGCACTACAAGAAACAGAAGAGAAAAAGTTCCACCAGCTCAACGAATTGGAGGAATTTCATATACAGCCTTTTGAGGATGCCAAATAGTACAAGGAAACGGCAAGGAAAAGACATGATGAGAAGTTAGTACGCATACAACTGAAACCAGGGCAGAAGGTACTGTTAAACAAATCAAGGGTGAAATTCTTCCCATGGAAGCTAAAATCACGGTGGTCGGGTCCATTTGTGATCACCAAGGTTTTACAAGACAGAGCCGTTGAGATACATGATCCTGAATCCAACAAAACTTTCAAGGTTAAAAACAAGCGTGTTAAGCACTACTGGGAGAATCATTTGAGCGACAAAAAATGTCACACTTTCAGATCCAACCTAACGTTCGAGAAGTCACGTCTAGCTGACGACTTTAAACTTAGCGCTCGCAGGGAGGCAACCCATGTAATTTTTGTATATATTGTGATTTGGTGTGATTTAATTTAGTGTGTTTAGTTTTTGCAGATTAATACATTTCAAGATGGAAGAAGCTCTCGCAAATCTTCACAAGCAATTTCCTTCTCTCCCTAAAAAATCTCTGATGAAGGTTTACAAAGCTCGTTTGGAACGTTTGAGGTTACTTATGATCAATGGTATTCCTACTGACATTCGTTGGATTATTGAAGCACGGGTCCGATTGGCAGGTGAGTCTTCTGACTCTTTTATTTCACATCTGCCTGGTTTAGGAAGGAGCACTTATGCTAAAAAGAGAAGAGCCAAAAGAATGTGTGTTTGTTATAAATGTGCTCGCATGTTTTGTAATACTTGTTGTCGTTCTTTAGGAATGGTGTCTGATAACCGCGAAGATAAGATTAACTTCATTAGGGATGGCTTGAGTAAGGAGTCTTTGGATGACATATCTAAAACTCTTGAGACGCATCCCAATGGATGTGTGTATCACGAGATTCTTGTGTTATACGCACAATTCCAAAAGGAAAGACAACAGTTAAGTCTCGGGAATCTGACTCAAAAAGACCATGTTTGCCAATTTATAAAAAAATTGGATGGGAAGCTTGTCTCTGACGCATAGACGTCAATCAAGCCGCTACTTTTCTTGTACATATTATATCTCTTTGTCTTTTCCTGATAATTGTAATTTCTTTTGTTGTTTTCTTTTATTTTCTCCGACATGATCTAGACCTTTTTGACTATCACGATTTGTTTTACTGTTTAACTAATAATTATCATTTGGCAGGTACTAGTGCTATTATTTTACTCACCTTTTTCAGGTGTTATAAATTCAACTCATCATTGCACTTTTGAAGACATCCAGAGTAAAACATGGAAGCCACTTCAAGAAGACAAGTTGAAAACATCTGTGTGTTTTGCGGTAGTAGTGTTGGTACTAAACCACAATATGTAGAAGCAGCACATGAATTGGGTCGAGTCTTAGCTGCAATGAATATGCACTTAGTATATGGCGGAGGCAATCTTGGACTAATGGGGATAGTTTCAAAGGCCGTACAGGAAGGAGGTAGTAACGTTTTAAGAATCATCCCAAAACCCTTGGCAGAGGTAAATCTTATTGGACCACCAAACGGAGAGGAACTGATCGTGCCAGGTGTGTCTGAACGATTGGTAGAAATGATTAACTGTGCTGATGCTTTTATTGCTTTGCCAGGTGGCTTGGGCACATTGGAGGAAGTTTTTATATTGCTATCTTGGGCGAACTTGAACATACACCGGAAACCGCTTGGACTGTACAACATTGAAGGATTTTATAATTTTCTTTGTATGTTTCTTGATGATGCTCGGAGAAATGGGTTCGTGTCAAAACCTATGAAAGAACTCCTCTTTACTGCCAGAACTGCTCCAGATCTAATAGATCAACTTTTAGCCTATGAACCATAAGTTGACCTTATCCTTTCAAAGATAAATTGATCCGAGGACGATCGTGGTAAGAGGCGTCGGATTAATCTGGATCTTAACCTTTAATTTCCTGTATAATTTGAGCTAACCATGTATGACCTTCTTAACTCTCTTTTTACTGTTTAAGACATTGAGGACAATGTCTCATTTAGGTTTGGGGGAGGGAATTAGTTTATCAGTACCTTGTTTTTTGTTTGTGTGTTGTTTTTATTTTTAGTACTAAATTTTTCGAAAAATACAAAAAAAATTGATATTTTTTCAAAAATTACAAAAATATTTTGTGTTTTTAGTTTGACTAAAAATAAATTAATAAATAAATTATCAAATTATCAAATCATCACCAAACATGATAAGCAATTAGTGGAGCAATTAATAATGGATTTGGTGGAGTAATTAGTGGAGAAATTAATAATGTATTTGGTGGAGAATTTGATGGATGATTTGATGGAGGCAAAATTTTACCTATAAATACCAAGCCATTTCATTTGTAAAATTCATATTTTCTTCTTTGAAATTCCTAAAGAATAAATAAGAAGATTGTATCTTGTTTGTTTATTTACAGCTTTCAGTAATTAATTTCCGCTTTCGCACTTTCTTTTCTTTATTTTTCAGTTTTTACTTTCCGCAATTTACTTTTACGCACAATCATTTCCTTTCTTTACTTTTGCAGTTTTTATTTTTCAAGCAATGAGGAGGTAATTCCCCTTTGCTGGGGTGGAAGGTAAAGCTTTTATTATGGCTATTTAGATTAATCTCCCTTAATTATAATATATAAACTATTTAAAACTTGACTTAATGAGGATACCGCTATATTGGCCGGTTGGTAATTAATTATAAATTGGTTTTAACCTGACTAAGTATGGATACCGCCTGGTTGGTCGGTTGGTAATTAATTATTAATTTGACTTAATCAGGATACCGCCTTTATGGCTGGTTGGTAATTATCATGTAAAGTTAGTATATTATATTAAGGGAGATATCTAAAATAGTAGTAATAAAAGTTGATCCTCTAACCCCAGCATTTTCTTTTATTGTACTTTTACTTTATTTAATTTCAGTAATTTACTTTTCAGCAATTTACTTTCAGCAATTTACTTTTAGTAATTTACTTTTATTTTTTTTTTACTTTTTACTTTTTTTACTTTTCAGTAATTTACTTTTCAGTATTTAATTTTCAGTATTTTACTTTATGTCTTTTATTTTATTTAAGTTTTTACTACCCGTAAATATGTGTCGTAACTAAGCCAGTTATCTGGGGTTGTGATGAAATCCAATATCACCGGTTTATAAGGGGTTAGATTATAGCTTGGGTAATATAAAGGTTTATTTATTGAGTCTTAATCTTAATGCTTTTTATTAACTGGCCATTAATAAAATTGATTAGGTAAACTTAAAATGAACTTGGAAAATGGATTTTAGGTTAAAAACTTAGACTCAATAGCCCACGATCTTCCTTGAGGATAGATAACCCTTTAATAGATTTCCTTACAGGATAAGAATATACCTGTCGGGCGGGGGAAACCATCATTGGAACTTAATCTTAATGAATCCATAGAATTTGGTTGACATAGACATATGGTTCAATTGGGTTAAACTGGGTATTTGTGTCTGACCATCGACATAGGCTTTCACATAATTTAGTGTTCCAGGTTAATAAATCAATATTTTACCCAACTATAAGATAACTACTTCATCTTTAAATGATATTGGAAGATTCACAACCCTAGATAGTTTTTAATATTGAATTTCCTTAAGCTTACTTTCGAATAATTTTATTTACTTGTTTTTTTTTTTAAATTTAGAATCGTCACCTTTTCAAATCAATCAAACAACCTTTTAGATACCAGTAATCATTTGACCTCATAAAACTAATAGATTAGGTATTAAGTCCTCGTGGGATCGATACTTTTTATACTACTTGAACGATACGTACGTTTGCGTTATACGTGTGTGTTTACGCCGGTCATGCCAAAGGTCAAGGAGAATGGTGTTTCACCAGTGGATGATCTTACAGTTGTTCGATACGACCATAAGACTCCTAGGAGTTCGTCAGCCCAGGCTCATTTTGCTTTTTCCAGCCTATTCTTCAAAGTATTTATTACAATTTTATTGGAAGACTCAGCTTGTCCGTTGGCTTGTGGTTAGCGCGGGGTAGAGCAGCTAAGCTTGATTCCCTAATTTTTACAGAAGTCCTGGAAGTGATGACTAATGAATTGAGACCCGTTATCAGTAACAATCTCCTTGGGTAGTCCGAAACGACAAATGATGTTCTTCTAGATGAAGTTATGTACTTCTTTATCCCTAACCCTCGCGAAAGCCTCTACCTCGATCCACTTTGAGTAATAATCTGTCACTGCCAGCATGTATACCCGTTGTCTCGAGGCGACATGTAGTTTCCCAACAATTTCCATCCCCCATTTCATGAATGGCCATGGGGACAAAGAATGACTGAGCTTTTTTGGTGGGAGATGAGAGACTGGGGCGAACCTTTGGCATTTTTCGCATTTTCGAGCGTATTCAACTGCGTCAGCTCACATCGTTGGCCAATAGTACCCAGCTGTGTGGGCTCGACATGCAAAAGTCATCCCCCCAGAGTGATTTCCACATTCTCCTCCGTGTAGCTCAGCTAACACGTACTGCGTTTCTTCGAGAGTTAAACATTTGAGGTAGGGTCCGGAAAGGGATCTCCCCAAGAGTTGGTTGTCATACAGAGTGAACCGCGTAGCCTACCGCTGGATCTTTCGGGCGACTACCTTGTCTGTTAGTAATACGCCTTCCTCCAGGTACTTGATCAAGGATGACATCCACGAGTCGATTTGTTTGATGTGAGAGACGGCTCCATCCTATGTTTTAGCAATGGATGGCCATTGTAGATATGCCAATGGTATGGCTCGAATACTATTATCTTGTAGGGTGGACCCGAGAGTAGCCAGGGCATCCGCGTGAATGTTCTCGGTCTTGGAAATCTGTGAGATTGTAAATGATTCCAAAATAGACTGGATTTCCTTTACCTTCAATAAATAGACTGCCATCTGAGCCCCTCGAGCTTAGTAGGAGCCTTGGAGTTGGTTGATGACTAGTTGTGAATCAGACGTCGCCTCGACTTTCTTTGCCCCAAACTCTCTGAGTAACGTTAATCCAGCTATCAATGCTTTGTATTCGGCTTCATTGTTGGTAGTTGGGAAGCCACATTTAAACGTTTGTTGTATAATATCGCATGAGGGAGTGGTGATCACAACTCCTAATCCGGAGCCACATCTGCTGGATGAACAATCTACCGCGAGTTTCCACACGTCGGTGGTCTCGACACAATGTACCTCTTTTCCCGCATCACTTTGTGTGATGGGACTGAAGTCCGCCATGAAATCTGCGAGAGCCTGGGATTTGATGGCGGTTCGCGACTGATAGATGATATCGTATTCTCCAAGTTCAACAACCCATTTAGTTAACTGCCGGAGAGTTCGGGCTTGTGAAGAATGCTCATCAATGGGTAGGTGGAATATATGGTGATTGGATGACCTTGGAAGTAGGGTCGGAGCTTGCGAGGTGCTGTCACCAATGCAAGAACCAATTTCTCCATTTGAGTGTACCAAGTCTTCGGGTCTAGTAGTAGACCTGGCCGCCGGTTCGGAACCGAACCGAACCGGCCAGTTCACGGTTCCACACTTAAGTGGAACCGGAACCGTAAACCGAACTGGAACCGAATCGGTCGGTTCCGGTTCGGTTTACGGTTCCCCTTCCGGTTTTTTTTTAATAATAAATTTTAAAAAATAGAAAAAATTCTATAATCGTAATGTTTTTTCATACTATCACATCATTTTTATAGAATCATTTTTTTATAAAATTCTTTTAACATATAATCTTTTTTATAGCCAACTCTTGGCTAGTGTTTTCTTTATATAAGCGATGTGAGATATTTGTTACTTGACTATTGTGTCCCACATCGCTTATATAAAGAAGTCAATAACCAAGAGTTGGTTATAAAAAGGATATGGACATTCATATTTTAGTATTGCAATTTTAAATCTCATTAAGTCATTATTATTAATAAAAAAAATTGAGATTTACTTGTGGAACCTTACGGTTCCAAGAAAATAAATTTTTTTTTTACTTCCGGTTCAAACCGGAACCGTACGGTTCCGATTGGAACCGCTGGAACCGTTCGGTTCTAGCGGTTCCAACCTGTTCGGTCAGGGTAAGAACCCTAACCGAACCGGTCAGGTTCCGGTTCGGTTCCGGAACCGGAACCAGAATCGGTTGGAACCGGAACCGTCCGGTTCCAACCGGTTCAGTTCCAGTTCCGAACCGGAACCTTGGCCGGGTCTATCTAGTAGAGATTTACTCACGTAGTAGACCGGGAGTTGCTGTCTTCATTCTTCCCTTATTAAAACTGCGTTGATCGCCTATTCCGAGACTCCAAGGTAGATGAATAATCTTTCACCATCGACTGGCTTAGACAGAAGAGGAGGTATGGTCAAGTAATCTTTTCAGTCTGTTTAAGGCTTCTTCGCAGGCTGGAGTCCACTCGAACTTATTTGCTTTCCCAATGGTAGAGAAAAATAAGAAGCTTTTGTCGATAGAATTGAGATGAATCTGTTCAGAGTGACGATCCTTCCCGCGAGTTGCATGAATTCTTTAGGGTTTGTTGGGGAATGGATGTTAAGGATGGATTTTATCTGCTCCGGGTTGGCTTTTATTCCACGTCGAGTGACTAGGTAGCCAATAAACTTTCCGGAGGCTACCCCGAAAGCACACTTGGTGGGGTTCAGCTTCATCCCATATTTTCTCATCATGTCGAATGCTTCATCTAAGTGTTCCAAGTGTTGTTTGGCTTGTAAAGATTTCACCAACATGTTATCAATGTAGACCTCCATGGTTTTCCCAATCTGATGGGAGAACATCTTGTTGACAAAACGTTGGTAGGTAGCACCAGTATTCTTCAGCCCGAATGGCATCACTTTATAACAATAGATTCCTCTATTAGTGACAAAGGTTGTTTTCTCATGATCGTCCGGATGCATGAGGATTTGGTTGTAGCCTGAATATACGTCCATGAAACTCAATAGTTCATGTCCCGCTGTAGCGTCGACCATTGAGTCGATATGAGGGAGTGTGAAGGAATCTTTCGGGCACGTTTTGTTTAAGTCTGTGAAATCAATACAGACTCGCCATTTTCCATTCTTCTTTTGTACAACCACGACGTTAGCGAGCCACTCCGGGTACTGTACTTCTCTAATGGCTCCATTCTCTAATAATTTTTGGACCTCCTCGTCGATGACTCAGTTCCTTTCTAGGGCGAACTTCCTCCTCTTCTATTTGACAGACGGGTAGACTGGATCCACATGTAGTTCGTGTGTAATCAACTCTGGATCTATTCCTGTCATGTCTCCATGTGACCACGCAAAACAGTCGTGATGCTTCTTGAGGAAATCCACTAGTTCGGTACATAGCACGGGGTCGAGGTCGAATCCAACTTGGATTTTATGGTCTGGGTATTGAAGGTGAATTTGGACCTTATCGAGTTCTTCCACTCTCGGAGTATCTGCATAGACTCGAAAAGACCCCTCATGTAATTGCTATGCCATCTGGGATTTAGCCTTGAGGGTCGTCTGATAGTAAGTTCTGGAAGCAAGTCGGTCCCCTTTGATTTCTTGGACTCCCCATTTGGTAGGAAATTTCAGTACCTAGTGATAAGTAGACGGGACGAACCTCATATCGTGAATCCACGGTCGCCCCATTATCAAGTTGTAGGCTGAAGGGCAGTCTAGGATGAGGAACGTAGTCATTCTGTTGATTCCTCCTGTGTTTACTGGGAGATAGATTTCCCCTATAGTAAATTTATGTTCCCCGCTGAAGCCTATCAAAGCCGTAGATCGACGATTTATTTTCTCCAACCCTCCTCCCATGTCATTAAGGGTCGTTAGGAAGACGATGTTGGCTGATGACCTCGTGTCGACTAGCACTCTTTTGATCATGAAGTTGGCCACTTGCAAGGATATCACCAATGCGTCATGGTGGGGGTTCTTATGACTGGATACTCTGTCGTCCGTGAACTCAATCGTCAAGCCAGTATAGTCTCCTGCTACCAACACGGTGTGATCTGAGGCGACAGTCGTTACCATTCTGGTGTGTCGTTTCGCTGTTGAATAGAGATCTCACTGACTTCCGATCCTCCTGAGATAAGATTGACTGTGTTGTTAATTGGTAGAGGTGGAATCGGGGCTTCTCCCCGGTCATTCATTTCTTCTCTCCAGGCCAATGTGGCTTTCCCTTTCTCCGTGAGCAGGTCTTCTAGGTGCCCCTTGTTTAGTAGTTCCAGGACTTCCAATCTCAGTGTTATGCAATCGACCTTCGTGTGCCCGTAGTCTCGGTGGAATTCACACCATCTACTGGTATCTTTCCTCCCGGAGCCTTCATTGGAACACGGATGCCATTTCACTTCACTCCCTATTTTCCTAAGGACTGAACAAGTTCACTCGGTGATATGGTGAAGTTGTAGTCTGGGAGCATGGCGGAACCATTATGGGTTCTCTCTCTTTTGTCGTATGGGATTGGTCTGCGATTAGAAACCCTGTCGTAAGGACGGATATCCCTACTACGATAAGTTCTTTGATCGATTGATTGCTGGCCCCTCCTACCAAATTATTTCGGTCGCCTGGATGGATATGCCTCATTCTCTTGTAGACTGGATGAGCTTTCCTTCTTTGCATTCCTTTTATCCTCTTCCCAACTGATTTCCGTTCGGGCTCTGACCATTGCCTGGTCCATAGTGTATCATCGATTCTTTGTCAACTTTTTGTAAAGGCCGCTGTCAGCCATCAATCTATTCCTAAATGCTTCCAATGCTATCGGCTGGTGGAGATCTGGGATAGAAATCCTTTCCTTATTGAAGCGTGAGACGTAGCTTCGCAGAGATTCTCTCTTCTGCTGTTTTATTGCATTGAGGCCGTCTGTGGTCTTCTCGAATTTGCAAGAACTGGCAAAGTGTTCCACGAACTTGTCTGCCAATTCTTTGTAAGACCCAATCGAACGGTATGGAAAATTGATAAATCTCGTGAGAGCTGGGCCGACCAATTTCTCTCCGAACCCTTTACATATTCCTGCTTCCCTCTGATGTGAAGAAAGGCCTGTGGACATCATCTTGTATTTGTAGTGGATTATGTGGTCGTCGGGGTCAGTTGATCCATCGTACAACTTCATCTCGGGTGGGCTGAACTTTCGAGGGAGTTCGACTGAGTTGATCCCCTCGACGAAAGGAGTATCTGTAATGGTTCATGCTATGTTTCTCTTCAAAGGTAACCTGGCTCCTGGTAGGCTGGACATGATTGCTTCTTGAATTCCTCAATTTCCTTACGCATGGATGAGGCTGTTATCAGTTCGGCCGGTGGTACGTGTCGGTTCCTCCCATGACCGATTGGATGATCTTCAGAAGGGGAAATGTCACATGTTTCATCGTCTGGTGTCTCCATCAAATTGAGTTGGTGGCCTGGTTCATTGGGGGGATCGGCGAGCCCTCCTCGCCTGAAGGTGGATGAAAGATGCTCCAACTATTTTTGGAGGTCGCTATTGAAACTCTTCATGACTGAATTCTCTTATTCCAAAACACGTAAGCGTTCTTGGAGAATAGCCAATTGGCCGGCTAGAAGATCTGAAGGCTCGTTACCGGAAGCCATGATAACGCTTGCAAGTTCTCATAAGCTAAACAAAAGCTCTGTTTGCTTATAAATTGCTAGGGCCCTGTGATGGGCGCCAAATTGTAGACGCTGGTTTTCATCCGAGGTCCACAATCGAGATTTCGTAGGTTGGAGGCACTAGCGATCCTGTAAAAACAAGGGTAAGATGAGCGAGGAGGGTCTACCCACCGGTGTGGTGGAAGCTGTAGGTATTCCGACGCCCAAGTTAGTGGTAGGAATGAGCTGTAAAGGCCGTAGTGGGAGGAGCAATGTCAGATATTACCTTGATCTCGGTGAGCTTCCGTGAGGGCGGTAGGTAGGATATGATGAAAGCTCTGGAGAGAAGGTTATTGAGCTATGAGAGTCGTGTTGTTCCTTCTTCTAGTGGACTGCATTCTATTATATACATACTTCAGGAGACGTGGGTATTTACTACGTTTGATGGTTCGTCCATTGGACATTGGTAACGGCCGATTCATGAGGGGTAGTTATGATTGCCCATTGAAGACTGAAAACGGCTGGGTTGTGAGGGGTGTTTATGAGTTTAAGCGTTTCGTGGGTTGGCGTATGGTGGGCCTTGGTTACGGTTTGGATGTGGGGTACTTTATTGGGAGAGGGCCCGTGAATCTCCGGGCCTATATATACTAAACCCGGGGCTTTCTTTAGTGTGTGAGTTTGAAATAACAACTTGGATCCGTATCTTATGTTGGGGAGTCTGAGGTGCGTTCAGTATTGGCTCTGAAGCAAAAGGTCGAAATTGTCATTGGACCAAATTTGGCCCACACACATATTATAAAAATTAAATATTTGGCCGATGACTGGAGATGATAACAATTAAATATTTGGCGGATGACTAGAGATGATAACATATACAAAATTTTTACTCATATCTATATTTGGACTTAATGTATCAGATCTCGATGATTGTGTAGGTCTCCGTTCACACGGAAAATTTACCTCTATGTGAATGAGAATATCAATACTCGTATTTGATTTGTCCAACTAATAGGTATATTATAGAAGCTGAATTTTGCATTCGACCAACAATTGAGAATTTATATAATGAGGGTACTAGCGATCCTGTAAAACAAAGGCAGAGTGAGCGCAGAGTTTCTACCAACCGGTGTTGTGGATGTCGTAGGCACTCCAACGCTCAAGTCAATGATGTAGATGAGCGGAAAGAAAGGGAAGAGCAAGATTTGAGGTTACCTTGATCTTCGTAGATTGTCGTGAGGGCGATGAACTGGTGTTTAGGGGGTGATATACGCTTTGAGAACTCGAGTATGAGAGCCAAAACTTAAATGAATAAAACTCTTGGGCCATCTTTCATTTTATTGGTTGTGAAGTGGTCTTCAAGCTAGATTAGGATTCCTTATAACGATTGAATTCGAATCGTTTAGAAGAGGGTAGTAGAGTCGGGATTGAATCAGGAGTGCCTAGATATTTAGGATTATGTTTAATCCTTATGGCGTTTGGATTACACTACCGTGTTTGTAGGTAGTTCGTCATAATCTCAAGACTTAGTTTCCTTATTTAGGAAGGACTAGGGCGTAGACTGGATCGATATTGTCGAATGGAACATTAAGTAACATGATTATAGTCTTGCTGGAAACTTTATAAGTCGTGTGGCTCTTAGAAGCCTTTAGGTCGTATGAGTTTTTTCTATGTAATGTATCGACTTATGGGTTCTGTGGAGGAATCACGTGTATAGACTGAGGGTTACTAGTAGCCTTGTGTTAATTGGGCTTTGACTGATGTGTGGACCCGAGATACAATGACATTTGAGTCATTGGCCCAAATTTAGCCAGTACAATATATAAAATTGTCCTCCTATATTTTTCTAACGTATCGAGCCCGGTGAATATTTTTATCAGCCTTAGTGGTCACGTTAAAAGTATTATTAATTATTTAAGTTAGAGAAAAAATAACATACATAGTCAAAAAGTGTTATAATAGACTCGAAGTTTTATTTTTATAAAAATTCAGGTTGCGATCAATCAAAATACAAACAACTAATAATATATATATATATATATATATATATATATATTATATAATATATATATATTTAAATCGTTGGAAATTCTACCGTCAAATCATCTCTTTCGAGCTTAAGAGGTGATAATTCAACTAATGAGTCGGTATGCTTGCTATTAAGATATTTAAAAAAAAACATTAATAAAATACGTTATAATTTGGATACGATCAAATTAGAATCATATCTTCGTTCAATCCATCTATTTCATATTATTTTTAATTCAGGAAGGATCACAAACTCGTATTTCAAATTTTATTTTCTTTGTTCATACAAAAATGCTTTCCAAAATTATTATCATGCAAAGAACCTTCCCATAGACACACATGTAATTCACACCCAACTGCAATTTCCTTCTCGAAACCTCCATTGAAATGAGAAACGAACTCCCAAAAGCCTCGGAACATCCGGATATAAATGCAAAAAAACTAAAACTATAAGGAAACAAATGAGAATAAACAAAGCTGGGTCTATTTCAGAAACCTTCTGTTTCTTAGAAAGGACCAAAATGGGAAATTGGCAACTAATAAAGGGTAGTTCGTCTACCAACGAAACTCAATCTCAAAGGGCGTGCTTAATCTTATTATCCCCCTCACTCAGCGCTTAAAATTAAAATAAGCCTATGTTCTTTCTCTTCACCTTGTAATCCAATATTAATTAAACCCTATTGTTTCCTCTTCTCGTTACTTAAAAGATCCAGCAAAGCTTTTCAAATCAAACAATGAACACCCATATAAAAAACCCAGAAATTTTTTAATAATTTGTGTCTCGTTTTGTGGGGGGAGATTGAGATAAATCAAAAACAGGGTTAAAAAAAAAGTCAAGGGTTTGAAGGCATGGCGAGCGGAACGGATTCGGCGGAGAAGTTTGTCGTGTTATCAAATATCCGGGTGGGTTTGAAACGTGAGTTTGAGTTTGCTTTGAAGGTTCAATCGGAGATCTGCGGGTCATTGGGTCGGACTCGGTCCAGGAAGGCCCAGAGTAATGTGGAGTCGGGTTGTGCTGTTTTGTGTTCACCGGAGGTCAATAAATTGAAGACGTATGAGTCGAGAAAGAAGAGGAAGAGAGAAGAACAGAGTGTTGTAAAAGAGATGGAGGTTGAGAGTGAAGAAGAGGTGAAAAGTGATGTCGCTGATGTAAATAATGAAGTTGAGAAGGATAATGAAGATAAAAATGATTCTGAAAAAATGGGTGTTGAAGAAAAGGGGGTTTTGGTGAATGTGGAAGAGGTTACGGTTGAAAATGAGCAAAGGGTTGTTGAAGAAAAGTGGGTTTTGATGAATGGGGAAGAGGTTGCAGTTGAAAATGAGCAAATGGTTGAGGAAAGTAATGAAATTGAAAAAGAGGCGGTTCCTGTGGAAGAGGAGAAGAAGAATGGACGTGATGAAGTTTCGATGAACTTAGAAGAGAGTAATTGTGAAGAATTGGATCACAGGAAGAGTGGAAATGATCTAATGGGAGAGGAAAATAATGAATTTGAAGAAATAGTAGTTGGTGTGGAATACGAGAAGAAGAATGGGTATGATAATGTTTCGATGAATGTAGAGGAAGACAAACAAAATGAATTTGATCGAGAAAAGGGTGAAAATGATCTTAAAAGAGAGGTAAATAATGCATTTGAAGCAGTAGTTGGTGTGGAAGAGGATGAGAATAATGAATCGGATAGAGTTGCTATGGATGTAGAAGAAGTTAAGTGTGAAGAAGCGGATCAAGGCCCTGAAATGGCGGTAACGGAGGTGGCTGAGGAGAAAAAGAATGACATTGAAAGGGTATTAGTGGAGAATGGGGTGCTTGAGAGGCCTTTTGAGGGGAAAGATTCTTGTATTTTCGCTAAGGGAGGGTCTAGTGTCACTGAACCTGTTGTAACTGCTGGCAATGATGATGGGAAGGCAGTGAATGGGGTTGTTGAGAGGCCTTTTAGGAGGTTTACGAGATCTTTGTTACAACAAAAAGTAGAGTTGGAGAAGGAATCCTCGTCAAAAGAAGTTAAGTGTGAAGAAGTGGTTCAAGGCAAAGAGTGTGGGCCTGAAAAGGTTGTAATGGAGGTGGATGAGGAGAAAAAGAATGACACTGAAAGGGAACTAGTGGAAAATGGGGTACTTGAGAGGCCTTTTGAGGGAAAATATTCGAGTATTTCATATAAGGGGCGGTCTAGTGTGATCGAACCTGTTGTAACTGCTAGCGATGACGATGGGAAAGCGGTGAATGGGGTTGTTGAGAGGCCTTTGAGGAGGTTTACGAGGTCTTTGTTACAACAAAAAGTAGAGTTGGAGAAGGAATCCTCGTCAAATGATGGTGGGATAGAGACTGATGTGACTGAAATTGCTAACGGTGGTGTGGGTGCTCCAGTGAAGCTAGAAAGAGTGATGAAATCAAAGAAGGTCATGAGAAAGTTCTATACCAGGTTAAAGGATTTTCTTGAATCAGGTATTCTTGAAGGAATGCCTGTGAGGTACAATCGTGGCTCAAGGGTATGAAAGATTGGTTCCTATAGTACTCTATTGTATATTAGATGTGTGACGAGTTAATACTTTGTTTTGATTTTAGTTGTTATTATCTGTTGCCCATTAGGTGAAAGGATCTGGAGTTAGGGGCCTTCGAGGAGTGGTTAAGGGCTCTGGAATATCATGTTTTTGTCGTGATTGTAAGGGCAATCGAGTAAGTTTCTTTATCATTTGGAATTATTACTTCTAGTTATTATGTGAGCCTTGGTGTACTCCATTATGACCTAAGGTCACAGGTTTGAGTCGTTGAAACAACCTTATTGCAAAGAAAGTAAGAGTAAGATTGCATACATATTGAATCGTCCCTAGAGGTCACAGTGTGGGAAGTCTCATGCTCTGGGTCATCCTTTTATGATCTTTTTAACGGTGTTTTGGCAAGACATTGATTTGGGTGCTTATTATTCATATATAGGTTGTCACGCCTACTGTATTCGAGTTGCATGCGGGTAGCTCAAATAAGCATCCACCAGAATTTATTTATTTAGAGAATGGGAATACACTTCGTGACATCATGAATGCCTGCAAAGACTCACCATTGGAGATATTGGAGGAGGCTGTCAGGATGGTAGTTGGTTCTTCATCTATTAAGAAATCCAGTTTTTGTTTGAACTGCAGAGGTTGCTTCACGTCTCTTTTGATATGTATTATTGTTCGTTTGAGCAACCATTTTTTTGACAAGTGAAAGTTATGGGTTTTCTACTAATTGCAGGTTCAATTACTAATGCTGGTGTCGAGGAATTGGTGCTTTTATGTAAATCATGCGCAGAGTTGAAGGAATCTCAAGCTCACTCTGCTGAGATGGAGCCTCAAGCTCCCTCTGCTGAGATGAAGGGGCCTCAACCTCCTGCTGTGTTGGGGGTATCTCAAGCACCCTCTACTGAATTGACTGATACTAGTGATGGGTATATGTTTTTTCTCTGTGTTATCATATCTACAGTGTTTGTATTAATGTAAGACTAGAGAGCTTGGCAAATCATTTCTCCAATTTTAGCAGCTATAGCTTGTGCTAATTCGTTGCAAAAGTATGCCGTACTAGGATTTGTATTTTGCCATCAGTCCCACATAGAGATGTTCATCTAAACTGGTTGCAAATGCATGTGTATTCATATTTATGTTCAAAAATTGTTTGTTCATACAATCTAAATTAAGTTTATCTAGCTTGTGCGAGGTAGCCATAATTAAAATGTCTTCCTGTTATGGATGTAGTCTTTTGAGCACTGATATATTTCTTTTTCTGTTTCAGATCTCCAGAACCAAGTTCAGCTCAAAAATCATCTCACAGTAAGATGAAAAGTAGCTCATTAAAAAGTCATGGGAAAATAACAAGAAAGTAAGTGTTTTGTTTGTGTTTTTATGAATATTGTCTGTTCTGGGGTATGTGGATGGGAATGTCACCCATCAATCTCAGAAATTTAAATTGTTTTCCTTTTGATGCTTTTTTGAAAGGGATCTGCGGATGCATAAATTGGTCTTTGAGGAAGGTGGTTTGCAGGATGGAACTGAAGTAGGATACTTTGTTCGTGGCAAGGTTGCTGCATTCACTCCATGTTGGGAAATTTTATCTGTTATAAATTTCTAATTTGTACTGGTTTATACTGACTTGTCCTTTATTGGTAGAAATATCTGGTAGGCTACAAAAAGGGATTTGGAATATTGTGCTCCTGCTGCAACTCTGAGGTATTTTTGTTTCTGCCGGAGATTTTTTTTCCCTAGGAATACCGTTGGATGTCTGATTTTTTAAAATTTAATGAGCAGGTCAGCCCCTCACAGTTTGAATCACATGCTGGTTGGGCAACTCGTCGTAAACCGTGAGTATCTATCTTGAATGTTTGATGTTTGGTGTGATGAGTTACAGGATTGATAAAATTGCAAACTACCCTTTTCTTCACTTAGCATGATTTAAGTGGCAAGGCATATAGTGCATGTTGGCTTGATGGTTAGACAAGAGATTTGGGAATATGAGAGGTTTTGATATTTGTGCTCATTTGGTAGTCCTTTTATTACTGTTTGACTTGGTGTCTCACTGTCTTTCTTTCTCTCTATATATGACAGTTTTCAACACATCTACACATCCAATGGAGTATCTCTTCATGAATTGTCAATAAAATTGTCCTTACAACGATCATTCTCTACTAAAGAGAATGATGACCTTTGCGGCATTTGTATGGATGGAGGGGATCTATTATGTTGTGATTCATGTCCGAGGGCTTTTCACATAGGTAAATTTTAACATCTCTGGGAGAATTTTGTGTCATCTGCTACCTCTGTGGTATGATTTTTTTTTTTTTTTTGGAGTCTTTCTAATATTATACTTATGCACCAATGCCCTCAATCGTCTGCCTTTGCAGTAATAGGTTTAGATAATGTCATAATGGTGAAGGCAGCTATTTCTCTCCCTTTTTTTTTTATAAAAAAAAAATTTTGCCTTCTATTTTGACTTTCTTTCTTGTTTAAGATGTTAGATTTTAGATTGTAGGAAAATCGAAATAATAAAGGAGTCAATGACAGGTAAGAAACTTGGGTTGCTGTAGCAGATATCTACTGGTGTTCTTACATTGGCATCAAATAAATTTCCAAATTAACAATTATTCTTTATGGGTTTCGGAAGTGTGGAAATATCTAATGGGTATATACGAGGGAAATCAATGTGTAAGTGGTATAATTTTCTTACTTGTGTGATGTGCTTAAGGAAAAGGTCTTATTTTCTAAGGCCTTTCTCCTGATCTTGATCTTTCAGTTGTCTTAGCCTTCCCTGTTTGGCCTTATATGTACAGAGGTAATTGAATGTGTGAATTGGTTTCTTTCTCTTGTTCTTTCCTTCCTGATGTTCTTGAAATGATTGGATCAAAAATATTTTGATGTTGTTTAATTGGATGCGCATTTTTGCATGGAATTGCTCATGTAACAGGTGTTTGTTTGTTTTGCTCCTTTCTGAAGTAATAAATTATAAATGTCTATAATTTCACTGCCCTATTTTGTTTTGCTTCTTAATTTCAGTCATTATACATGGATTTTGCAACAGTAGTCTCTGTCCATTTATATGACACACCACTACACCAGTCTTATCCTCTTATATTTATTATTGGTAGTTGCATGCATGTTGTGGTTCTATCTATGCAAAGCTCTATTATCAATAGTAATTTTTTCTGTTCTGGATTTATCCTAAATCAATCGCTCACCCGACTATTTGAATATGAAAACTAAAATGATTAGGATGTACGAGTACCCAGCTTTTCCTCGACACTGTTTTTGGATTTCACAGCTACAATATGGCTTTCTGTATTGCTTGACCTACATGGTCTTCAAATAATTTTAGTTAATAATTTGCCAATAATCTGCATAAATTGATGGCTTGATGCTTGTCCTTGTGTTGATCAATTGCAGACTGTTGTTCTTTACCGGTCGTCCCCAGTGGTACTTGGTACTGTAGATATTGCACAAATATGTTCCAAAGAGAAAAATTTGTGGAGCATAATGCCAATGCTAGAGCAGCTGGAAGGATTCTAGGAGTTGATCCTATTGCACAGATAACCAGTCGATGTATTCGGATTGTCCAAACTCCAGACACCGAATTAGGTGGATGTGTGTTATGCAGGTCAGATCTTCTCTGTTCTTGTGATATGGAATATCCATTTGATCAGTTTCCCCTGATGTTTTTTACCTTCCTTTTTTTGGTTCATATTCTTCCATTCCACCCTGCCAACAAAGCTCGTTTTCTCCAACCTTCTTTAGTTTTCCATTTTATCCCTCCTTGAACATGTACTGTGATATATAAATAAATTTTTATCAATGCAGAGGACGTGATTTTTGCAAGTCTAGATTTGGTCGTCGCACTGTTATACTTTGTGATCAGGTACTTGGTACTCTCTTTCTTTTTTATTTTTTGAGGTTTGGTACTTGTGTTAGTCAAATTATACATTCACTTGGAAGTTCGGTTTTCTCAAGTACTATTTGTGTTAACTCTGTTCCGATGTGCAATGTTACCCAGTGTGAGAGAGAGTATCATGTTGGCTGTTTAAAAGATCATGGAATGGAGGACCTTCAGGTGGCACAACTTGTTTATGATACAATTTATTTTTGCTGGAAATTCTATGTTACTGGGCAAAGTATTGACAATCCTTATTCAACAGGAGTTGCCAAAAGGAAAATGGCTCTGTTGTGCAGATTGCAAAAGAATTAATTCGGCTTTGCAGAAGTTGGTAGATCGAGGTGAAGAAAAGCTTCCGGAAACTTCTCTGGATGGCATAAAGAATAAGCATCAACAAAGTGGGTCAAATGATGCGGTTCATGTCGATGTCAGATGGAGGGTACTGAGAGGGAAGAAAGTGGATGCTTCTGATGGCACTAGAGTGTTACTTTCAAAAGCAGTTTCTATCTTCCATGTGGGTACTTTTTGTTTATAGAATTGCTAATTAAATAATATGAAGTTGGTTTTATTTTTTTTTTGTAAAAGAAAAAAAAATTTGATCACGTGAGGGCATTTTGTTTTTGCCGAATATAGCTAATGAATATCTCTTTGTTTTCTGTGCTCTAGGATCGTTTTGATCCTATAATTGAAAGTGCATCTAGACTTGACCTAATTCCGGCGATGGCTTATGGGTGAGCAATGAATTCTTATTTTTCAGTCTGGCTTCTTTATCATTGCTATAATTACAGTTATTATTTAATTTTGATTCCGAGAGCTTGCTTTAATTAATTGATTTTGCAGGAGGACTCACAAGGGCCAAGATTACCATGGGATGTATTGCGCCATATTGACAGTAAAGTGAGAATCTCCTACTGATAGCTTTCCATTGTCATTGTATCGTAGTATGTAGTTTTTGTTCTGTTGATCGTATGTTCTTCTTATGCAGCCAAGTGGTCGTTTCAGCTGGAATTTTTAGGATTTTTGGGCAGGAACTGGCAGAGCTTCCTTTAGTTGCAACTAGTAATGATTGCCAAGGCCGGGTACTATAGTCTCAGCTTTTAAATCTTTTAAAATCTCTCTGAGTCACTGATCAAAACCAAAGTCAGTTTTGTTGTAAAGGTGATGTCTAAATTTAATAGATTAAATGTGTTATTGCTGTAGGGTTACTTCCAGAGCCTTTTCTCTTGTATAGAGAAGCTACTCAGCTTCTTAAACGTGAAGACGCTGGTCCTTCCGTCAGCCAGTGAAGCGCAAGCCATTTGGACTAACAAATTTGGTTTCAACATGATGACCGATGAAGAGGTGTGTTTCATTTGGTTTTCTGTCGGCATTACTAATATACCTAGACTTGATACGAACATCGACATGATTTTTATGTTGCAGCAAAACAAATACAGAAACGACTACCCTCTGATGATCTTCCAAGGAACAGCGATGCTGCAGAAGCCGGTCCCAAAATGCCGGATTATTGGTAAACCAGTCAATGAGTGAATGTTAATCAGTTGGTTTTTTGCGTAGCTCTTTTGTTAGAAAATGTACAGGTTTCCTTTGCCAGTTCCATGTACAGAGATTAAAACAGCTTTACCATTTACTAATTTTGAGGGTGTTTATATGGAGGGAATTTGTCCCATTTTGAAAACCTTTGTATTTATTTGGTCAGTCTTGGAAACCCAGTTGAATAGAAAATTTCTGTTTCTTTTTGTGAAATTTTTTCGTATTTGGGAATTTTCTTTTATAATCACTGAACAAATATTACTTAAAATTTACTAGTTAATTGAAATATAAAAAAAAAAAAAAAATTCGAAAAATATTATAAACAAAAGTGCCGTTGGAGATTTGATTATATGAAAATTTTCAAAAGGAGAAGAAATTCAAAATTCGAAATTATATTTGATTTGATTTCCAAATAAACGGTAAAATAAATTAAGAAAAAGTACAATTACCATTTCGCCCTCCTCCCTCCTCCCACCTACTCGCTTAGTCTCACTGTTTGTTTCGACAAAAAAAGGTAAAGCATTTCTCTTCATTTGTATTTGAAAAAAAACGCACCGTTTTGATTGCAAAGCTTTTAGTCGAAATCATTTTAACTTTAAGGTCTCGAATCTTCAGAAATCGAGTGAAATATGGGTCAGATCCAGTACTCTGAGAAATACTTCGATGACACTTACGAGTACAGGTGTTATTTTATCTTGTTTTTATTTCATTATTTTCCGATTTTTAAGCCAATATTATTGATTTATATTTTTGGTTTGTGGTGATCGTACAGACACGTGGTTCTTCCTCCTGATGTGGCCAAATTGCTCCCTAAGAATCGTCTCCTATCTGAAGTAAGTTTCTGTATTTTCGGGTTTTTTGTGTGTGTTTAATTTTGAACTTTTTTTAACAGTATTGAAACTAACCGTACTGCAAATATAAGTTATTTGAATTTCTGCAAGGATAATTATTACTCCTGTATGTTGTTTAATTTGTTGTTTGAATTTTGGTTTATTGATCATGTGGCGTACTGAAGGGAAAACAATCAATTTAGAGAAGATTATGTGAGTTTCTTTGTTAGCATGAGATTAGATATTGTATTAAATTCTCTGTGGACAAAACATTTGACGTGTTTTATCCGAATTTTTAAGAGAAGGGTTAGGATGATTTCCTGCTCTCAAGTCCGGAATGGGTGGTTTGGCGATAGATTTTCAACGATTTAAAAAAAAAATGATTCCCTGCTTCCTTTCACTTTGTTGGGGAATAGGAGAAAAGTAAGCAAGGATTGAGGGTAATGGCGGAGCCTGGAATTTGACTCAAGAAGGACTGATTTATAATAATAATTTTAAAAAATATCTATAAAATTAATAGATATCGAAAATTTCAATACATAAATACTATATAAATTATATATGATAGCTTTTGTGCCTTTGTGGTATATTTGTCAATGTTTATCTAGTTTTTTTTTTTTTTTTAAAATTATATATATATATATATTAGAAAATATAAATAATTAAACAACACTCATAAATACATTATTTTTTAATTTTTTGAGTTGTATTTTTTTAATATAATATGTAGGTCCAAGCCCAAATTAATTAAAAAAATTCCAATATTTTTTATATTAATCTTATTTCTTAAACATATCTAAAATAATTATATTTAATTTATATGTGTATAGATAATTGGCTATTTTTCATTTTAAATCCACTCATTTATGTGTTTTTCCATTTACAAAAGAATAAGGATTTCATTACATTTAAATAAAAATAACTATGTTTATACTTTTTTTTTTTTGAAAAGTTACAAACTGCTATGTTTATACTTGGGTTTGGTTATTGATATTCTAATTTATTGATATATTTGTAGTGATTCTTTTACTAAACCACGCCTTATATAGTTGTTATGTATAAAATATTCACATATTAATATAAATATAATTATTTTGTATATTTAGTTTTTATTTATAGTTGTTCAAAGTACAAATGTTGCGTTTTAGCACTAGGCTTTTAATAATTTAATTAAAAAAAAGTGGTCAAATCTATAATAAATTGGCGAAAATTTAGTATATAATATACTACATAAACTTAACATACATAATTTTAAAAATAATTTCTTACTTAAATTTTTAGGATAAATTGGTATTTTTAGAAATTATGGATAAAAATATAATTCTGAAAATTTTGGGTTAATTTATAAGTTTAGAAACTAAGGGCTATTTCATAATTTTCAAAAGTATATGGATCATCTTGTAATTTCAAAAAATATGTATGAATTCATTATATATTATTTTGGTAAAAAAAAATTTTTGCCCCACTGACTGAAATTTCTGGATACGCCACTGAATTACATACTATTGGTTTTGCTTTTTTTATAAGTTCACTTACATACTAGCGGTGCAGATATTCTAGTAAAGTTTCTATTTTTATTAGGCATGATATTCTCAGTATAAGTTCCAATTATGACAATAAATAAAGAAGGTTTTAATAGAGATTTTAAATGTAGTGTAAAATTTCCTTAAACGAGATTTTTAAATAAGTATTCGAAACTAATTTACTTAAAAGTAGAAAACATATTGTTATTGTTAGAAAATAATACTTATTAAAATTTTCAATTTCAAGACATTCTAAAGATAAAGAAAAACATATTCTATAATTATATATATGGATGCAAATATGCAATCAAAAGCTAAAATTAGAACATAATTAAAGCAAAGTCATGGTAGACAAAAAAATTTATCATTGTTTTGATATGAAAAGGAAACTAACAAATTTGAGAGAGATAAGATGAACTATTTCAACATAAATAATAAACTTAAGATTTTAAAAGAATAAATAGATAAATCAATGAATTAAGGGAAGACAAAAATAAAATAATAAGTTTTTAACTTGATAATATTAAAATTTCAAATACTTTTAAGATAATTTAAATTTTAAATGAATATTTAATAAAATAATTTTTTTTTCCCAAAGTGAGGAGGGGCTGCCCCTCCTCGTCACAGGGTGGCACCGCCACTGATTGAGGGGTATCATTACCCTTCTTTTGTTGGAAGTCTAAATTCAAAAAATCATGTACTTCACTAATTTGGCGGGAAATGGATAAAAGAATGAGGGTAATTACATGAAGGGTGATGCATTTTATTTTCCTTATTTTAATAAATAATTACAAATAAGAGACCAAATATATATAGAAAAATGTGTGCGAACTGTGAAAGTTTAAACTATTTCGTGGAATTGGGGGAATTTCTGGAACAGAAGAAATAGGGAGGGATACACTTCAATACCTTGCTGGTGTAATCAATTCAAAAGTTCTAGTTATTAGAGGGACTAATGAAATCATGCAAAATCCAAGATTTGGTCAATATCAGATTTCCTAACAATTTAAGATGCAAGGATATAATGGTTTCTTTTAATTTTCTTCTTAATTGATTGAACAGTGGAAAATCTCAACCATCTTTTTGTTTTATACCTTAGCCTTACCCCATGTCCCATTCATCCCCTTTTCCTATCAACGACCATATTTTTACATCCTATAGTTGGCTTTGTAGCCTTGAAGGGGATGGGCGATGTGTGGATTTTTTTTTTTTTTTGGTGTGCTCCTGGTTTTTCTAATTTATTGATGAAGTTGACGATATGTTATTGGATTTTGTAGACTGAATGGCGTGCAATTGGAGTTCAACAGAGCCGTGGATGGGTTCACTATGCCATTCATCGCCCTGAACCACACATCATGCTCTTCCGCAGGCCTCTGAACTACCAGCAGCATCAGGAGAATCAAGCTCAGCAAAACATACTTGCCAAGTGATTTCATGTTTGCCTAAAAAGTTTAAATCCTGTGGGACTTCTGGTACTGCATTGTATTTTAGTTCTCTATACCATGCAGATTTCCATGTTAGGCTTTGTTTTGTTTATGTTCTGGCTGTGTTATTGACATCTTTGATGTCATTGTTGCTGCTCGTTTAGAATATATGATGGTGTAGTGCTCGTGGATGCAAACCACCGGTGGATTCTGAATGATTAAGCTTCCTGTTGTATTGTGCCTTTTGTGCTCTGGTTAATTTGGCAGTTGAGATCACAGGATTTAAATTTAGTGTGTGTTGTGAGATGTTATCTAGATGATCAGTAGCATGACCCCCTCTGAATTGACAGAAACTGTGAAATTTGAAATGATCCAACATGAAAACCTTGGTATAGAAAGATTTGGTAGGCTTGACTTGTTTACTTTTGTCTTGAGTTTATGTGATGAGCATGAGCAGATATGATTTCGCACTTAATGTGCTGGATAAAAAAGGAGAACCAATTAAGGGGGAAACAATTTCTCCACAATGACATTGACAACAATAAGCAAAAGGAAAGCAAGAAAATAAAAACCTAACATTAACCCACAACAACAGAAACCCTAATTATGTCAGTACAAGGCAAAACAAGACCACACAAAATGAGAATCAAAGCAACCCATCATATTCATTCCCATTAGCAGTAGTAGTATCACCAAGAGCTTCCATGATCAACTGAGTCTGCTTCTTGACCAAATCAGCCTTCATAGTCACAATCTTAGCCTCTTCAATACCGATCCTCATCCACTTCTCATTCATCTCCCTCAACTTCTCATTCCCCAACGACTTCAACGCTGTAGTAGTATCACCAGAGCTTCCATGATCAACTGAGTCTGCTTCTTGACCAAATCAGCCTTCATAGTCACAATCTTAGCCTCTTCAATACCGATCCTCATCCACTTCTCATTCATCTCCCTCAACTTCTCATTCCCCAACGACTTCAACGCCTCCTTCCACATCAAATTCATCTGCAAATACTTGGAAAACTCGTCCACTAACACTGGGTACTCATCCAAATCAACCCTTTCACGTTCTTGCTCTTCATTTTGTTCATTCTCTTGTTCTTGATCTTCATCATCATCATTATCATTGGGTGCGGAACTTTGAACTTTCTTGGCTTCTTTCTTCGTTTTGTTGCCCCATATCAATTGGGCAATCTTGAAAAGCGATTGGTCATGTGGGGTTTTAACGAGGGACTTGGAACGAGCTTGCTTGCGGTACTTGATCCGTAACCTGCGGAGCTTGTCAGTGATCTGAGCGTGGGAGAATTTGGAGCCGAGGGATGAGTTGATGCTGTTGAAAGTTTGGGAATCAACGGTGATGGTTGTGTTTGGAGTTGACGGTGAAGATAAAGATGGTGGGTTTTGTTGGGTCAGTTTCTTGAAGGTTTTGAGGAGACGGATCTCGTCGGAGTCGGTGAAAACGCGGCCGTTTTTGGAAGTGTGTGAGTGTGAGGCCACCTGTTTGCGTTTTCTGGAAGTTGACATGTTTGAATTCTGAAATCTGGCCTTGATTACCGAAGACTAGAGGAGTCGTCGTCTCTCGTGTGGTGGAAGAGTTAAAAAAAAAATATTAATATTTTTAAAATATAGGAAAAGTGAAGTTTTTTAAATTTTGAATTGATATTTTTATTATATTTTCTCAAATTTGAATTTAATTTAAATTATGGTTAGGTTTTTCAAAATCAGAATCATTTATCAATCCTACTAAAGAATAAAATAATGGTAAATATCCATCACATTCTTATATTTGACTTCAATTTTCAATCACATTCTTATAATTTGAAAAATATCTCAAAACACTATTCTTTCTAAAGTGTTTATTTAATTTAACAAATTAATCCTTGAAAATTTTAAATAATTAAAAAAAAAAGACAAAAACTTTATTGCTAACAAAAAAATAAAAATAATTTAAATTAAGAAGAATTTAAAAATATCAAACTAAGCAAAAACTTTCATTTCAACAAAAAGAAAAATGAAAACTATTTAAATTAAGAAGGATTAGTTATGAATATAATTATTTAAATTAACATTGTAAATATTAATCATTTAAAATATATTTTATATGAAAGATCGAATTTTAAATTAGATTATTACTGTCATTTTTTTTACTTTTCTAATTTAATTAAGGAAATATTTCACATATTTTCATTTATTTGAATTTAGTTGTGATTATATTTATATTTGCACGATTTTTGGTCAATACGCGTGTAAGGTCCAAACTTCCCGAGACAAAGTCCCAAAAAAGGGTGTTTGATTCAATGAAAATACATCCAAGGGCACAAACAAACAAATTACAATCCTCCAGATTACATAGCTAGGAAATTAAAATACTTGCTCATCATGAGTCTTCATTTCTTTTTTATTTTTTCTTTCTTCCCCATGCCTGGACATTTTATAGTGAATAGTCTTGTCAACTGTTCAAACGGTTTTGCTTCCCTTGGTTCAAGGACTCCCACGCTTCATGCTTGCGCATAACTGCTGGATCGTGCATTTAACTGCTGAGTTGTGCGCTTTGATAACTGTCAGATCGTGGGGGTCACTGCTTAGGTCGTGTGCTCTGATAACTGCTAGATCGTGGGATCAATTGCAAAGTACATGTTCGCATGGTGATCGTCCTAATTGTTTTTCCCTTCATCATCATTCGTTTGCTGGGAGATTCATTCTTCGTTTATCATAATTCTACATGCATTGGACGATTTCGCCTTTTCATTCTCCTTCCATTTTCGTCATTTGATGACTCAATCGTCATAGGGAGATTTTCCTCTGCTAAAAATAGTGTCCCCCAAATTCGCCTCGATTGATTTAGGAGATGAAATCGAGGCGGAATTTTAAATTTGGGCAAAGTTGGAATGCTACCGTCAGCCGGCTTGTTAATTCGGTTTCGGCCTGCTGATTTTCGCCCTACCTCTTGCAATCATTTGCGCGTATTGAGGACCGTCATTTACATTCCCTATGTGAACCTATCACTTCCCCAATAAATGCGCGACGTTCTCAACACGTCTTGCCGAAGGCCATCAAAGCACCAATTAATGTGCCGTCTTTCGTGTCACTTCTATGTCAAATCATGTTTAACATCGCCATTTTCATTTTCCCGCTTTTTCTTCTTCCCTCGAATTAGGTTGTGGCATCTGTCTAGGGCGACTGTTCATCTCGGCTATATAAGCCTTTGACTTTTATTTTGCTATTCTATTTTCCTTCTTCTTTCTTTGCTGCAAATCTTCAATTTCCTTACTATGGCGTCTTCTTCTGCTCCCACGACAAAGGCTTCTTAAACTTTCAGTGACTATCAAGCTGCTTTGGGTGATCCCTCTGTTGGCATCTTTGGGGTTCATACCCTTGACGAAAACTATGGATTACATTCCTTGGGCCTGATTTTTGTTAGCGATACGGCTATTGCCACAGCTCCCATGGCTCAACTGTTTCCTTCTGTTTCCAACCTCCCATTTTCAGAACCATTGAATGTGTCTCCTCTTGCCCAGTCTAACCCCATCCGTACTTGGCTTAAACATGATTATTCTTTTGAAACCTGGTTTCAGCGTATGAGGTTGCATGCAGCCACATGTACTTTTCTTAAAGAAAATAGCTTGCTTTCTCTCATAGAGCTTTCATTGGCATTGCCCCCAATAGATCGAAATCTATTCCCCACATCATTGCTCTTCTGGTCTTCTGATTACAACGTTTTCCTTTTTCCCTCTGATCCTTTTACCATTACCCTTCGTGACATCAGTGCTTTGACTGGGTTAGCCCCTTTGGGTGTGACCATTTCTGCTCGCACTACCTTTTGTTTTCCTCCTCATTCAATGGACACTTCATCATTATCTTTATATTCCGCCTTTTTTCGTGCGTTTTCTGAGTCAGCTGGTCCAATTTCGGTGTTGGAACGCACCACTTTAATTCATTATTGGCTTTGCAAATATATCATTTGCGCGCCCAGTCAGAAACCTGTGGCGGGTTATCTTCCCATTTCATCGGATATTGCCAACGGCCGGCGTTTGGATTTGGTTTCCTTTTTATTGGCTGCCATTTATCGGGGCCTGGCCATTCTCCAAAAATAGCTATGGTTTGACGCTTCACCGATCGCTTCCGGCCCTCTTTGGCTTGTCCAGCTTTGGCTTAGAGCTTACTTTCCGATTTTCGGTTCGATTGAGTCAAATCGCAAATATCCTTGTGTGGGCCTTTTGTTCGCCTAACTGGGGCCAACTTCCCTCATTCCTCACTCTATTTTTGAATACTTTTATACCATTTCTCGAGTCCCGTCTTTCTTTCATTTCTCCTTGGGCGACAACCCTTCTTTCATCCTTGAGCTTCCCGAGTTAGATGAGGATGAATCGGTCAATCGCATTTGGCGTAAATTTTTATGCACCCGCGATCTGATTCATGATATTTTGACTGGAGCCAATGGCAAAGTTGGGGTGGAAGTATATTCTCCCAACTTCACCGCCGGTTAATTCGGCCTCGTTCAAGGGTAGCCCCTTCCGTTGTTTCATTCTCGTTCCACCCCATCGGAACGTTTCAAAGTCCTTTCGCTTTCAGACATTGATCAATATTTGTCTGAGGCTCATTTTTTGCCATCTTCTTTTTCTTGTGCTTCTTTCTTTCCTTGCACATATGTCCACCCTCTCTTTGATCGTTTTTGGCCATCTGGCCGTGAGAGACTCTTTTCCTTGCCTTCCTCTTTGGTTTTTTTTTCTGGAATTCCTTTTTTCCTCGAAGCCTTCGGAGACGGCTGGACCAAGGAAGCCTGTTGAGAAAGTTGGGCCGAAGAAGGCTAGCTCAAAACAAGTCAAACAGAAACATCCTTCTCCGACTCATAGCTCTGATTCGGACGAGCCTCTGATACTTCATCGGGCTAAAGTACATTCTTGCTCTTTTGTTCCTTTTTTTTAAAATGATTTTGTTTCTTGTGCAGACGTTCGGGACATAATCGTCCTCCGATATGCCTAAACCGACCCAAGCTCCGAGGCCTGAAACTCCAATCGTCCAACATCCATTCGGGGGGGTTGAAGATGCCGAAACCCCGATCGTTCAACTTCCATCAGATGAGGGTGAAGCGGTTGAAACCCCAATTATTCAACACCCATCAGAAGAGGGTGAAGCGACTGATGCAACCCATTCGATCAGAGCCGATCCCCAAGGTATGGGGTCAAGTATAGTATTGGGCCGTAGACGTCCATTCATAGAAGAAATCACAAGGGACCATCCCTTATTCGAATATCATCCATTGGATGATCATGTCCCTATTGTGCAAGGACCAGATAACGAGCCTCATCGATCGGATAACGAGCCTCCTCGGCCGGATAACGAGCCTTTTTGGCTTCACCTTAAGCGGGTCTTTCCTTTAATACGTAGGTGGGCTGCTGTGGGATTTAGGGGAAGTTATAGGGACATAGACGACCTGTTCAGTCTGGCCGAATTGGAATTATTGGAGGAGGCTCGGTCCCTTTACAAAAATGATGTTATCCGCCGCATTTATGAAGATATGAAGGTTATTTATGTTATTGACTCTTCCGATTCCGATTCTTCTACAGAGACCCAGCCGTCAGACATGTCGAGTTCGTCCCACTTTGACCCTTCGGTGCAACGGTCTCTTTTGTCCGAACAGCCATCACCTTTTCGGGCGGTGTCTCCCGTTCCTCCGATGCAAAGGTCTACTTCTTCCGAACGGCCATCATCCCCAGTTCTTTCGCCATCATCTCTTCAGACAGTATCCCATGTTCCTCTTCCTCCATCTCCTAGGCGAGCACCTACGTCGTCACTTGGTGATATCTCTATGGCAACCGCAGATGAGCCATTAAGTTCCAGTTTTAGACCGGGGGCTGTAAGTCTCTCCCTCCGTTCTTCATTTTATCGTTCTTTTAGCTCTCATTTTCTAATTTCTTTTTCACATTCAGGTGTCCGATCCGTTAATGCAATCGGTCCAGGACATTCTGGACGATCTTGATCGGCTAGCCTCTACTCCATCTCAGCCATCCTCATCTTCGGCCCGAACAACTACAGACTTAGAGGTTCTTCGGGAAGTCGTTAGTCAATATGCCTCCTTCACTAGTCTGGAGATCGGTCAGGCCGCTATGCCAGAGAATATGCTCAAATTGGATAGAATTTCTTCAGAGCTAGTTCGACTGTTGGCTCTTCCTGTTCTACCTATACCAGTACAGAATCGGCTCTTCCTCCAAGATCTGTAGAGCGAAGTAGCAGCCTTTATTCATCATTATTGAAACATACATAGTCAGAAGGTTGAGCTTCGTTCTTCAATGGCAAAGAAGGAATGTCTCATTGATTCCCTCAACACCCTCCGCCAAAATTTGTGGGAAACTACAGATGAAATGGTTATTGAGGAATCAGTGTTGCTGGGCTTAGAATGACAATTACAGGAGATCAAACTCCTTATCGAGGAGAGTCATATGAGGAAAGAGGCCAAAATAAGAACTAGTGCCTTTCAATTAGCGGAGGTGAACACTCTATTGGCATAATACAAAGACTTGGCCCATGTTGATTTTGAGGAAAGCCTGACTGATCTAGCGGCGGCTGACTTAGAGATGCGGAAGGGGTGGCACCTATTGAGGGAAACGTTCTCGGCCATGAAGGACCCGACCTCAGATTTTCGACTGCCTTCGGCCGATGATTGATCATGTATTTATGCACTGTAGGACGCTGCATCGTCCTTTGTTTATAGATTTTGGGACGTCATCGTCCGCAATCAATGAAATGCGTCATTTATTTATTTATTTACTTATTTGTTTATTTGTTTTTCCTCATCCCTATTCTTTACTTGGAGAACGTTACATTCTCATGCTCCTATAACGAAGACATATATTTTTTCAAGTACTTGTCGTTTATCGCTCTGGCATTCATTTCTCCATCCAAACTCCTTAAATGATAAGCCTCATTTGGAAATACATTCTCCACCTCGAATGGGCCTTCCCAATTAGGCGACCACTTGCCATATGCAGGGTTCTTGGTACCCAATGGTAGTATGGTTTTCCATACTAACTCCCATTTTCTGAACGATTTGGCCATGACTTTCCGATTGTATCCTTTGGCCATCCTTGCCTTTTGTGCCTCCAAACAGTTAATGACATTGGATTTGATGTCATCCAACTCTAATATATTTTGGATCATCGCTTCACTGTAGTTTTCTTTAGTCAACTCCTTTTGTAACGCCACCCTAGTAGATTTAATATTGACTTCAATCGGTAGTACGGCCTTCTGACCATATACTAGTTGGAACGACGTGATCGAGGTACTTGTTCGAGGTGATGTCCTATAAGCCCATAAAGCTTGACTTAAGAATTCGTCATATTATCTGGCATTGTCCGTTATCATTTTCCGGATCAACCCATTAAGGATTTTGTTGGACGACTCTGCCTGACCATTTGACTGGAGGTAATATGGAGTAGTGTTTATTAACTGGATCCCATATTCGGTCAGGAAACACTTAACTTTTTCGCCGTTCAGAGAAGTACCATGATCCACCATTAATGTCTGAGGGATACCGAATCGATGGATGATATGCTCTTTTATGAACTTGATGATTTATTCTTTGGAAATTTCTATTACCGGGATTGCTTCCACCCACTTGGTGAAGAAATCTGTGGCGACGATGATGAAATTGTGTCTTTTGATAGATGCATGGTAGATTTTCCCTATTAAATCGATCGCCCATCCCATTAAAGGCCACAACTTAATGACATTGACCATTTCTGTTGCTGGTGCTATTTGAATAGGCCCATGTTTCTGGCAAGCCACACATCCCTTAGCGTACAGTATGCATGATTCTCCCATTTTTGGCCAATAGTATCCGCTCCTTATGATTAACCATCTCATCATTACTCTGGCCTGGTGAGCCCTACAGACCCTTTCATGCACTTCAGCCATAATGGTTTTGGCCTTTGATGGTCCTACACATTTTAACAACAAACCGTCCTGGCATTTTTATACAATACATCTCCCGATATCACAAGTTCAGTGCTTTTAGTTTTAGCTTTCGATTTTTTCCATCTTCTGGTTGCTTTAAGAATTTTCTAATTTCTCTTCTCCAGTCGTCCTCATTTTGATCTTTATCTTGGTTTTCCGTGACCATAACGTCCATTTGATTCATTCGTCGTACTAAAGCTGGTTCGGCCTCCTCTCTCATATATATGTCATCCATACTTGTTTGCTTATACCCTGAGGCTGCTTGGGCCAGTTCATTAGCCATCTCATTCTTTATCCTCGAGACGTGCTCCAATTCTACGAAGTCAAATTGATATAGCAGTTCTTTAGCCACTTCTAACAGCGCTATGACCGACGAGCTCTAGCATTTAAAGACCCCCGTCACTTGTTGGATCACTAGTTTTGAATCCCCATTTAATGGACACATTTTTTACTCCCATATCAAAAAGGATCTCTAACCCCAAATATTAAAGCCTCGTATTCGGCCTGATTGTTGGTGCAACATTCGTTCAACTTGACAATGAAACAGAATGATTCTCCCAACGGACTGACAAAGACTATTTACATTCATGCTCTTTTTTTATACTAGACCCATCAAAATACATCGTCCATGATTTTAAGCTGCACTCGCCTATTTCCATTCCCATTTCGTTGGTGGTGCTTAAACATTGGTAATTAGCTAAAAAATCCACAAGGGCCTGATTGTTTACAGCCCTTTGGGGTTCATGCCGTATGTCAAATTCTGACAATAATAGAGACCAAAATCCTACTCTTCGATGCAAAATGGGGTGAGAAAACATGTACTTCACTATATTGATTTTTGTAATTAAATACACGATGGTCAGCCTCAGTTAGGTGCGTAATTTAATACATGTGAAATACAAAGCCAAACACAATTTTTCCATTGGAGAGTAATTACATTCATATTTAAATAATTGCCTGCTGAGGTAATAAATGGCTATTTCCACACCCATATTATCATCCCGTGTGATCATTCCAGCTACGGATTGCTCCTCAGCGGATATGTAGAGTTTCATTGGCCGTCCTGGTACCAGGGGTACCATCATTGGCGGCTTCGATAAATAGTCCTTTAGGCTCTCGAAGGCTTTTTGATGCTCTTCGGTCCAGACGAATTCGTCCTTTTCTTTTAGCCTTAGTAGGGACGAGAAAGCTTTAGTTTTTCCTGCACAATTCGAAATGAACCTTCTTAAAAAATTAACTTGCCCTAGGAACCTTTACAACTCTTTTTTATTTCGGGGCGATTTGGCTTCCGTGATCGCCCGAGATTTATTGACATCAATTTCAATTCCTCGCTGATGGACTAGAAAACCCAAAAAATTCCATGCACTAACCCCAAAAGCGCATTTGGCAGGATTTAGTTTTAGTTTGAATTTCCTCATTCGTTCAAAAGCCATTGTCAAATGATTAAAATGCTCACCCACGGTCATAGACATTACCAATATATTGTCTACATAAACTTCTACAAAATTATTGATCAGATCATGGGAAATCAAGTTCATGGCCCGTTGGTAAGTGGCTGCGGTGATTTTAGGCCGAATGACATTACCACCCACTCATAACATCATAAAGACCCCGAGCATCTAAAAGAAGTTTTATGGATATCATTTTCGGCGATGTAGATTTAGTTATACCCTGCATACCCATCCATAAAAGAATACATTTGGTATCCTGCTGTGGAGTCCACTAAGGAATCTACCGTAGGCATAGGGTATTGGTCTTTTGGTGTTGCCAAATTTAAATTTCTAAAATCTATACATATTTTTAATTTTCCATTCTTCTTCATGACATAGACGATATTTGACAACCATTCTACATATCTGGTGGTTCTAATGAATTTTGCCTTCAAGAGGCGTTCGACTTCTTTTTTAATATCAGGCATGACATTGGGTGCAAACCTATGGGGAGGTTGTTTATATGGCATGTGGTTTGGCATAATATACAACCTATGTTCTACCAAAGTCTTATCTAAACCAGGCATTTCGTCGTAGTCCCAAGCAAAACAATCTTTATACTTTCTTAAGAGAGAAATTAGCTTTTCGCGTACCTGAGTGTCCAGTTTCTTACTGATATAAGTATTGCGCTTGTTGTTCTCTTCTCCCAGATTCACCTATTCTAAAATATCTTGTACCCTTGTAATGTTTGTCTTATGACGTCCATTCAGAGCGTATTCCTCTTCCTCATTTGGTCGTTCGTCCCATTCACTTTATTCTTTCAAACAACCCACCCCATATGCCTCTCTTATTCTATCTTCAGTCTGATGCGTAATTAATTTCCACCTTAAGGCCGAAATCGTAACCTGGGCGTCGGCTTCAACTTCCCATTCCGTCATATAAGCCATTAAGCTGGCTCTAGTGGCCGTAAGCGCGTCTTGTTCTTTAGTCTATTCGTTCTTCTTCATTTGAATTGCTGGTTTCATGGCCAGATGTTGGCCTTCCAAAAGCCATTATAGTTGGCCTTATTTGTGCGAACAAATCATTTAACAACTCTGCAGTGTATGGTTCGTCATTTTTTGCCACTATGGATGAATCCCCTGCTTCATTTAGTACTCTAGTCGGCCCGTAATTTCCCTCATACATGAAATATTTAGCTGAATTTGTCTCTGCTGAGAAGGGCCTATTATCAGCGTGTACCACTTCCACTTCGTCTTTCTGATTCCAAAAGACCTTACATTGATAAATGGACAAAGGAATACATCGGCTGCCATGGATCCAATCTCATCCCACGAGCATGTTATACGTGGTTTGCCCATCTATAACAAAAAACATTGTTGTCTTAGTAGTGCTCCCCACCTTTAAGTCTAATGGGACGACTTCTTTGGCCGTCGTTGCTCCTCCGTTGAAACTCATAAGCACTTGATGAGTGGTAAATCTATCACTATTTTCCACTCATTTAACCTAATATTTTGTATAGTTTCTTGAGTTTTGTGAATATTTTGATGTGTTTTGTGTTATTTTGTAGATAAATAAAGTTTCAGGACATTCTGGAGGTGATTTGGGCAAAAACAGTGAAAATTGGACGAAAATGGCATTTTGGTAAATTCTCGCGTCGCGACGCCAAGACCTTCAGCGTCGTGACGCCAATACCTTCAGCGTCGTAACGCCTAACGTGCGCCGGGTCCAAAATCAGAATCTGAGAAAAGTTTGACTTTGCTAACGTGCACCGTGCCACGTGTCACCATTACAGTCGATCTGCTAACATGCGCCGTGCCACGTGTCAGCATCCTACGGTGCTGACAGTCATCATCGCCACGTGTGCCACGTGTCACTCCACGTCATTGCCACGTCATCAGCCATATCACCAGGTTGACCAAGTCAAACTGCCACCTCACCTCCATGTCATCATCAGCCAATCAGGAAGTGCCACGTGTCACAATCCTACGGTGCCAACAGTCTCTTTCCCACATGTCGCCACATCATCGCCACGTCACTGCCACGTCAGCATCAATCATTGAGTATCTAATCCTTATCTGACATGTGGCGGATAAGAATCTCATCGACCAATCAGAAGCCGCCACGTGTCACAGTAATTGAAGCCCAACCACATCGCCACGTGTCACCTAATCAGCTTATCCAGAATCTGCTAACCGACGAACCAGAGCGTGCCACGTCGATAAAATCTGGCGTAGCGACGCCAGAGGCCTTGGCGTCGCGACGCTGGAAGCCTACCAGGGCCTATAAATAGAGCTTCAAATTTCAGTTTTAGTTGTACCACTCTCTCTCTTCTATTCTATGTAAAGAGAGAGTTTTTCTCTCTAGTTTCTTTTAGTTTTTAGTTTTTTTTTTTAGTTTTTAGTTTTGTAAATAATTTTAATTACGTTTTGTTAATATAGTAATTTACTTTTTTTTACTTTTTACAGTTTTTACTATTTACCATGAGGGGGTAACTTCCCCAGCTAGGGTGAAAGGTATTTCTTTTACTGTTACTATTTAGATTAATCTCCCTTAAAAATAATATATTCACTATTTAAAATATTGACTTAAAAAGGATACCGCCAGATTGGTCGGTTGGTAATTCATTTTAATCTGGTTTAAACCTGACTAATCAAGGATACCGCTAGATTGGTCGGTTGGTAATTTAATTTTGGTTCCGCCTTTATGGCTGGTTGGACTTAATTTGACTTAATCAGGTTACCGCCTATATGGCTGGTTGGAAAAAGAATCACAAGTTTATATATTATTTTATGGGAGATATCTAAAATAGTAAATAGTAAAAGTAATTCCTTTTACCTTAGCATTTTATTTTATTTTACTTTTCAGCTTTTACTTTATGTCTTTTACTTTTCAGTATTTTTACTTTATGTCTTTTACTTTTAAGTTTTTACTAGCCCTAGTTATGTGTTAGTTATCTGGGGTTGTGATGAATTCTAATATCACCGGTTTATAAGGGGTTATTTTATAGTTTTGGTAATTTAAAGGTTTACTTATTAAGTCTTAAGCTTAATGCTTCTTGTTGTCTGATCACCAATAAGATTGATGTGGTAAATCTAAAATGAACTAGACATATGGATTTTAGGTTTCAGCCTTAGACTTAATAGCCCACGTTCTTCCTTGAGGATAGATAACCCTTTAATAGATTTCCTTACAGGATAGACATATACCTGTCGGGCGGGGTAGCCATAATTGGAACTTAAACTTAATGAATCCAGATAATTTGGTTGACATAGACATATGGTTCAATTGGGTTAAACTGGGTATTTGCGTCTAACCATCGACATAGGCTTTTGCATAATTTAGTGTTCCAGGTTAGTAAATTGATTTATTACACAAACATAAAATAATCACTTCATCTTTTAAAAGATATTAAAAGGATTCACAACCCTAGATCTTTGTGTCTTTTGTTATTTTTCCTTAGTATTTTCTTTTGTATTTTTATTTATTTATTTATTTTGCAAAACTACAATCAACCAAATCAATCAAGCAATCATTCTCTTCACCCTCAATTAGATATCTGTAAATAAATAGATTCAATAATTAATAACAACAGTATGAATTAAGTCCTCGTGGGATCGATATTTTTATACTACTTGAACGATACGTGCGCTTGCGTTATACGTGTGTGTTTACGCCGGTCAGCACTACTTCTGTAGGGATGAGATCGTCCTCTGATTTTGCTAATCGCCCCAACATCCTAACTGGAATAACGTTAATAGCCGCTCCGTTTTCGATTAACACCTTGGTGATGGGTATTCCATTTGCCTTTGTTTTTATATAAAGCGGGCAAAGATGCTTCGTCATTTGCTTTGGTGGTATTGGGAACGTCACTTTCCATGATATTCCTATTTCCATTGTTTGCTCGTTACTTGTATTTACTTGAGGTGGATCTTCCTCCTCGTTCTATTCAGAAGATGTCAATGCGATCGACCCATTACGGGAGGCATCACTGGCGAATATCCTTTGTTTCTCTGCTCTGGTTATGATCCGTCTTATTTTGGGCCTTCCGTATAATACGAGATATGGGGATCACCCTAAGTCTTCTCCTAATGTCTCCACGGCTTGGTTTCCAGCTTCGTATAACTTTCTAAGAAGCCGATTTTGTGTTGTCCCTCTTCTTCGTGTTTCGGTTCTTATATCTATTTCTTCCTCTACATCGGTCAGCTCTTCATCCGAGACTCCTTTTTCGTTTATAGTGAGTGTTGTGAATTTTGTCTCCTCACCGTCGTAGATATCCTCACTCATTCCAGGGGTCCCATTATTGTCCCCTTTGAACTTTTCAAACAACATGTAATGATTAGCCACGACCGGGGGCATGCTGCCAAACTGAATCACAAAGGGTGGCTCTTCATCATCTGTCGCATCATGTTTCTTTCGTCGGTCGAATTTGGTACGCTCTTCACAACTTGTGTCGATTATCTCTTTGCCACCGCCATCCTTGACGTCTACAACTAGTTTTCTTCTGGCAGAGGTATTGGTTGGAATACTATGGTCAGTGGTAGCTTTCATTTCATATCGCTGACGTATTATACGACCGTAATTCCTTTGGCGTCGTCTCAATTGTGTCTTCGTTATTTCATCCACATGAGGATAGCTTTTCCCTAGCCGATGGTATGAATGCCACACGTTGGGCCGATGAATCTTCGGCCTGAACGTCCTGATATTTTGGACGAAGTTTGAATATTCTCCATAGAACCTTAGTGCGAAGGTTCTTGGCTGCCATACTACTGACTCATTTTTCAATGGCCTCATTTCGCATGTGTCTTCTAGTTCTTTCATCCACTCTATACTGTTCTGGCAACAAGCACATAAATTTTGTGGAGCTCTTCCTTCTTGGTGCGTTTCGATCCTTTCATGAGCACTAGGGCGATGATCGTTTTGATCATCATCTAGAACCAACTTGAATTTTGGCAAATTCATTTTTGTGAGGTCAGAAGTGATCATGTTCAATTCCAAAGGCTTCAGGAAAGGGTTGTCGTCCACTGCCATCTTTTTCTCGAACGTTATTCGTCCAGATTCTATGACGTCCTGCAACACATTACGAAAAACAAGACAACTTTCAGTTGAATGAGACCATGCATTATGCCACTTACATTACTTTTTGCCACCGATTTGCTCGGGGCTTGGCAATTTATGGCGGTCGCTCAACCTAATTTTCTTATCCTTATATAATTGATCAAATATAACATCAATCTTAGTGACGTCAAAAGAAAAACTCATAATTTTTTTGTCATTTTCTAGTTCGTTACGTGGTTCGGCCCACGTCTTGCAAACATATGGCTTTCCTTTAATTAATTCGGCCAGACATAAGTCAGCCGATTCAATATTCATTTCGCTAATCTCATAGTTCGCATTCCTGTAATAAGTTCCCTTACTAGCGTTCTTCATTTTCTCATCCTCTCTCAATAACCGTTCATATCGCACCGCTGGTGGTGAGTTGGCGAAGGTCCCAGAACTCTCGATCTTGGAACTTCTTTTTCAAGTCAAAACCAAGACAATTTTGAGCGATTTTCATGAATTCCTTTTCTGGTAAAGGTACGTAGCATCGGCCTCGAGCTGCTTTGAATCTTTGTAAGAATGTTTCGGCCCATTCTCCTGGTAACTACCTCAAATTTTCCAAATCGGCCAGAGTTACTTCAGATTCGGTTTTATAGAACTGTGCATGAAACAACTGTTCCATTTGGTGCCAATTCTCCACCGAATTGGGTGGCAGGTTGATATACAAGAAAAAAGCTATTCCTGACAACGAGCCATGAAATAACCTCAGCTTGTGGAAATCATTCGTCTCTCTACACTGAAGGGTAAATCACCATATGTGTTCTATGGTGGAAACTTCTCCAGATCCCGTGAACAGGGAAAACTCTGGTATTTTATAATTCAGGGGCCATGGATATGCTAAATCGATCCATTCCAGATACATTTTTTGATATCTTGGCCGAATTGGCCTCACCCCCAGACCGAATTGATTTTGGAGAATCTCGGTCATTTGTTATCTTAACATGTCGTTGCCATTGAATGACACCCCTACGGACGGTGGTTGTGGTCCCCTTATAAATGAGGCGTGGTCAGGACCTTGTGCCTGTAAACCTTGGGGAAACACTACTTCATGTTGTACCACGTTTGGCCCCATGTGTGGGCCAATACCACCAGGATTTATTCCCCCTCGAGGTATTGTTTGGGCAGTAGTCCCTTTTAGAGGAGGATCATTGCTTGGATCGGCCTCCGGACCACTTGATGCAGGAGGAGGTGTAGTCCATGGTGGGATTGTCCCCACGTTCACACACTTGGCCACTAACTCATTTAATGAGCCAGGTGTTTGGCCATGTTTTCGTAATGCAAATTACTAGTTGAAATAAACTTATTTATGACGTGAGTTTTCTGAAGCCTAACCGGTTCGACAACATCCTGGGTGAATTCGTCGAACAAGGCGCGCATCGCGTTAGGGCTGAACTCTCGCATAGTGTCATATCGACTTTCTTCTGCTAGACCCTCAAAATGACCCACTACCGTCGGAACATGAGGCTGGTTGGTTTGCTCCAATCCTCCTTCATCTGTACTTGAGCCAGTCTGCGTATTCTTTTTCGGAGGCATCTCCACTTCTTGCACTAAGTCTCCCACTGTGGTCGCCAAAAACTGTTTGCACGATTTTTGGTCAATAAGCATGTAAGGTCCAAACCTCCCGAGACAAAGTCCCGGAAAGAGGTGTTTGATTCAATGAAAATACCTTCAAATGGCACAAGCACACAAATTACAATCCTACATATTACAAAGGTAGGAAATTAAAATACTTGCTCATCTTGAGTCTTCATTTTTTATTTTTATTTTTTCTTTCTTCCCCACGCCTGGACCTTTTATAGTTAAGAGTCTTGTCAACCGCTCAAGCGATTTTGCTTCCCTTGGTTCAAGGACTCCCACGCTTCATGCTTGCGCGTAACTGTTATATCGTGCATTTGACTGTTAAGTTGTGCGTTTTGATAACTGCCAGATCGTGGGGGTCACTGCCTAGGTCGTGTGCTCTGATAATTGCTAGATCGTGGGATCAACTGCAAAGTACTTGTTCGCATGGTGATATTCCTAATTGTTTTTCCCTTCATCGTCCTTCGTTTGCTGGGAGATTCATTATTCGTTTATCATAATTCTACATGCATTGGATGATTTCGCCTCTTCGTTCTCCTTCTCTTTTCGTCCTTTGATGACTCAATCGTCCTAAGGAGATTTTCCTCTGCTAACAATTTAAACATACAAAAAAATTAACTGAAATGAATAAAAAATTTAACATATATCAATAAGAAGTTAAAACTTTCAATATGTGCATAATGGTTAATATTTTAAATTCTTATGAATACAATTTGAAATTTTTTTGGGGTTAAAAAATTATATAATTCACATTTTTTTATTTATATATTTTGGTAATGTTTGTAAAAATGTCAAATTATCTTAATAATTAGTAAAGTATTATAGAATAATTATTACTTTAACACGTATAGATTTGGCGGCAAGTTATTTGAAATACGTGCAATGAATATTAGTTGGCTTGGGCGGTGCTTCCCTCGGAATACGTTTGGGCTCAGACAAAAATAAAATTGAGAGGTTATCACATAAATATCAGAGACTTTTTTAATCGAAAGTATGCATACGGTCGGAGATGATAAAAATTTACACGGGACGGGTCTGTAAGTGTTGATGTATTAGGGTTGAATATTGATATAGTTTATATCGGATTGGATAAAAATTTATGTGGAATGAGATCTCGTGAAATTTTATAAATATTAATATAATTATTTTATACTAATTAATTGAAGGGTTTGGATATAAATATTTGACATCTCATTTCATATCCAACCATTAATATTCATATTCAGTATAATGTAAAAAAATGAATTTATATTAATTGGACTTAAATCAAATAATTAATTTCTTATTTCGTTTATATAAAATTTAGCTATTTTTTTTCCCAAACAAAAACTTGTGATTGCCATCCATTTCCATTAGTCTGTGTTGGCTCCCCAAAAAGTGTCGTGTGCGGCGTGGCAAAGAAGTGACTTTTAAAATAAAATAAATAAATATTAAATCTATTGTAATTAGAAATGAAAAAAGAAAAATTTAGATTACTTAAATTTTAATTACAAAATAAAAGCCATAATTATTAAAATACTAAATTTATTGAAAATATGGAATTAAAATCTTAAGAAATCACTGTTGTTGTTGGATTGAGTTGTGGTATCTTTTCCAACAAAAATGATAGATATATTTACACTTTTACATAAAATAACTACACTCATCTCACTGTAGCTACATTGATCACTGTAGAGGGGTGTAGTTATTTTATGTAAAAATATAAATATCTCTATCACTTCTTTTTTTCCAATTGTGTTTCCCACTTTTTATCTCTCCTGTAAGCAACTGTTTCTTCCTTTTTTACTATCACGTTCTCACTTGCTCTAGTCGGAGGAAAATAGCACATAATGGACGAACACAAGTTTAATTTTTGAAATAACAGATTTTGTGGATAATATTTATCCTTGCTTTTCGTGAGCTTGGGTAGAATTTTAATTATTATTAATTGTGTTGAGCTTAAATTAAATTTGGGTGCAAACGGTAATTTACAGACTTGCTTTACAGTTACACTCAAGCTCAAGGTAGCATCCCAAAAACAAGTAAATTTAAATTTAACTGCTTTCCCGGTTATCGATTCCAGTAAGCGTTCCTTTTTATCCAACTCTGTTCAAATTAGGGTTTATGAATTTTTATCAAGTCATCAATTCTCAATCGAATAGCTTATAATTTGCTCAAAATCACACAATAGTCAGTCATATGGTTATTATGATTCTTCAGTTTCAGTTGCCTCGAGCTCACGACCCTGGTTAGTTATTGCTAGTAGAAAATTGTACCATTGTTGCTAAGCATTCTGAAAGTGTCGTTTTGAACTTGGTTTTCCCTTGGGATTCATTTGGGCATAATCAAATAAAGGTACTTGCTTGGTTGTTTTATTCACACTTAAAACTGTAGTCTTTCATAGGCAATACAAATTATAAATTGTTGATTTACAAACTCTCTCTCCCTTTTAGGATCAGTTTTATTTTTATCTTAAAAAGATAAAATTAATTGGACTTGCAATACAATCCTTACTTTCATTAGTTGTTGTAAATTTATAGTTAGTATCAACTAAAAGCTTGTATGTTGGACTACTTTTCCAATACGTTGATTTTATAACAGAGATTTATTTTTACAATTCAATTCGAAAGTGGTAGTGACAGTTTCTTGTTTGATTGTTTCGTTCTAGATCATATTCTTGTTAACTGCTGTGGTCTTTTCAATGGCTCGGACACGCAATGCCATTGTTGCAACTGGCTTAATTAGTGGTTTTTGCTGCTGCAAGCTTGGCCTTTCCGTTTTACATGGCGTAAGTATATTGCTTTCTTGGTATCAATCTTGGCACTTTGAAGACAGCTGAAGTTAATGTAGTATGTTTTGTATCACCCGGGTCATCAAAAAATAGGCCAGTGATTGACTCATCAAAGCCATTGCTGCGAGGGCCTTACATTAACACTGGTTCCCGTGACATCGGACACGATGAACAAACTCATCCAAAGAAATGATTTACTATGTCAAGTACAGTACCAGTTCTGGTTGCAAGTAATAAACTTGTGTTCTTTGTCCACTTTTTGAATTGAAGATCTCTCCAGTCTCTCGTACTGATGGATATGTGCCTGCCTTTTGAGACTTGGACCAAGAAATCTACCTAAGTGCTGATGACCTTGATAATTTAAAATGTTAAATTAATTCAATGAGTTAAGAGTCATAAAGTTATATGCTTGGATTATTGATGAAGATACTTCTTATTGCCTAAAACCAGAGCATGTAATGAGTACTATTTGTTGGTTAAATAGTGTCATCAAACGAAATTAAAAATTAAACTTAATCATTCAAAACATGTAAAACTCAGAACATAACCATAAAATTTAGAAAAACTTGGAAATGTAGAAGATGATGATCAAACTTGATCCAAGTCGAGTTGCCTCTGTCCTTAAGAACTTATTAGTTCCGCATCGGCGCTCTACGGATTGTTTTGTGGCCAACGTTCTCCCAGGATTACTTGGATGCTTTTTGTAGAAGGAGCACTCCTTTAATAAGAACTTAAACAAGGACAAAATGATTGAAACTATCTCTTAACTTGACTCACTTATTCTAAATGAAGACTTGTAAATGTAGGAATCTCAGATTGGAGAGAATAAACTTAACCCCCTCCCCCCTTTATATAGGCATGTAAGAGTGTCTTTTGTTAGGGTTGGTGCTCAGAGTGCCAATCTGGATCATATTTATGTCCGAATCATAAATACGATCAATTCTTTTTTCCATAATATTACTTATTTAATGGTAGCACCTCTTGTCTTTTATATACATATTCGATCTAATTACTATTAGATATCTAATTATGATTAGATTGAAACTAAATCTAATTTAATGATACGTATATATTAGACAAAGACCCTAGGATTTACAATGTAGTGCGCAGTTACAACGTAATTTGTAATTGACATTGGGAAGCGTCACTATAAGTTGTATATCTTTAAATAAAGTTCCTGGTCAAGATTTACTAACACGGGTCGGTTAGTAAAATCCGCTGAGACCAGTACATGTCGTATATCATGACTTGGTCCGATGGTTTATACCAATGAACCATGAGTCTCCGGAGACTCGTATAGACATGTAGGTATTCATTTGATAAACACCGAACGACTTACTGAAGATTTCCTTATAGATGGTACACCAACGTCAATATGAATCTTCTTGAGTTGAGCGAGCATAGTGGTTCTTTGACTTGAGATACCACAGTGGATATATGAGTTATCCTCCACACTTTGATGGCAGTCACGTCACCGATCTATTTAGATCATACCTCCGTCTGTTCGTTGGGTGTGGACTGATGCTCATGATATCCAGTGCGTATCAAGATAGAATATGCCAGTCATGTGTACAGGGCATAGGCATCCTACACGTGTTTTGCGATCTAGTAAATCCATGGCCATGGTATAACTTCGGAATCAAGTTCCGAGTGTTATTTAGAGATCGTAAATTTGAAAGTCGACTATATTATACCATAAGGATTTGACATTTTTATCTATATCCTATGTATAATATGGATAGCCCGTGACAGAGAGATTATACGTATGCAATGACTTCGACTTGTATAGTTTAGCGAGATTATCCGTGGTCGTCATAATTCATGAGTGGGTGAGTTATGGACACGAAATTAGATTCGTGACAGATAAACCTAAACTTAAAGAGTCCCACAATATGAAGTGTACTCGTTGAGCACTTGGGCAACACGTTATGAATAATACAGATTATTCATAATATTTCATCGGATTAAATGAGTTAATTCGAATCGTTTAATCGGTTAAACAAAAACACATGCTTTAAGGATTTTTGGTCAATCATAATTATTGTGTATTTGTATTTGATACATAATTTGATTAGATACACATTAATTATTTGTCAAATGAGATTTTGACACATGCCATTAATATATGTATTTGTTATTTAATGTAAATAAAAATACATATATAATAATAATTATATTAATTAATTATTTAGATATTTAAATGTTAAATATTTGAATAATTAAATGATATACTTTTTCATAATTGTTATGAAAAATATTTAATTATTATTGGTTACAAATGGCATGATTTTATTAAGCTTTAAGTATACAAATTTGATTTGTCAAATTAAAGCTTATTATTATTAATTAGATTAATATAGTCAAATTGACCAAAATGCCCTCTAAAGTCGGCAACTTCAATTTTTTAAAGGAAAAATTATTCTTTTTTGCTTCTAAGGGGAAGCATGGCCGAATACATCCTCCTAAAAGCTCTCAAATGTTGCTTGATGATTCAAGATGGAAAAAGAAGAAAATCAAGAAAAATAGCTTAATGAATTAGAGGATTAAAGGTAATTCTACATATCCTTAAAGCTTAGAAATCTTGTTTCTTGTTTCTTGAAGATCTAGTGAGATCTAGAGTTTCTTATTTTCTATAAATTTGGGGCTTTTGGATTTGGAGGATGGAATTGGAAGCATATTGCATGTGTGATGTTGTTTTGGATGATATTATTGTAATATTGATTCAATTTTGTCATTTGATGATAAGTTGTCATTCTAGAGTGTTATGACCACTCTTTTAATGCCTAGAATTGTTCTTGGGTGCTTCATTGGTGTTGACTTGGATTGGTGTTGTGATTAATTTGAAAAAATTGGATTAAAGCATGAAAATTTGATATTTTTTGCTTCTGGATCAAATATGGAAAAAATGTTCATATGGTGATGAAAATTATGTCATATAAATATATTGGATGTATTTTGGGTGTTGGAACAATTTCCGGAAACTGTTTCGGAGTTGAAATATGCGAAAATGGCGAAAAACGGCGTTACCATGTGACTTTTGAGCCAACCGGGTGACGGCTGCCGAAACAGTGAATTGGTCATTGTTCGCGTAGCCAATGAACTGCCCTAGTACTGTTTGGGCTGACCTGGGTAGCCTCATGTGCATTGGGTGGTTAGTTCGGTCAAAAACGTGTTTTATGTCATTTTACGAAAAAACGTTTTCGTAAAAGTTTCGCGATGCTTCTTAGTTATTTATATCGTTATTTGATATCAAATAAATATGTTTAGGTGAAATATGAATGAATTATTCATATTGGTGTTGGACAGTTATGACCCATAGCGTCACTATTTGTACAGATCATGGTGTTGTTGTACAAATTAACTGTGTGACAAAAAAGATTGCTCTCTTATCATTTGTGATTAGATCACCAAGATGTATAAATGATAGGAGGTCCTTATGATTAGTTCCTGGATTGAGATGATATGAGACAATATCAATCCACGAAGGATTAATCATTGAATATCCCTAGTCAGAGTATTATCGAGATAGGACATCGATAATGCGAAAAAGACTAGTATTACACTTGTACGCGTTGTGAGGGCATAACGACATAGTTCTCATATATTTGGGTATATGATACTCATGCAAGTGTAATAGGAGGTTATGTTTACCGATGGTACGGTAAACAGCTTCGCTCTGGATAGACCCCTCGGAATTTCATTGGTAGTATGACTATGTGTCTATGGAAGTTCGAAATCAGGGTAGGTGTATTTGGTCTTAACCTGAGACTTGCACCGCTAATACTTGCGACAATCAATATACTTTGGTTTTAGGTCGTCCAGGGCTTTAACAGGTTCTGTGTAAGCCTCTGCTGGGTATATTGAGAATCGTAGTGTGTTGGGTGTGATGTCAAGATGGAAGTATCACTCCAGTCATAATGGAGATGATGGTCACGTAGGATACGAAACTTGTTCTCTTATATGCTGCAGCTATCGGGATATTATGACTAGGTCATGTATATCCGATTATAGAGACTAGTTACCAGAGATCCGATATATGCTTCGTACGGGGCAGACACAATTCCAGCCCCAGGCCTAGCATGTGACATCGGATACTGGATCGAAATACACAATACTACGTATACTACGCCTGATATAGATCACTTATTCCGGTAAGGATGTTTCTGGAGAATTGGGTAGGCATGGCGTTTTGCTAGAAGCCAACCTTGTCTTGTAAATCGGTATAAACGTAGTACTAGGTACTTACGTGTTCGGATAGTCCGACGACCGAATTTACTGCCAACATATCTGGGGATCTCATGGGTCGCTTCCCGAAGATTCACCGATGACGTATGACTCACACTTTATTAATCTGGGATTAATTAGAAGAGAGAGAAAGTTAATCTGGGATTAATTACAGAGATATTTTATCTGGGATAAAATATATATTACAGAGAGATAACGATTAATTTGGAATTAATCGATAAAATAATATATTTGATATATTATACGAAATTGGATTTCGATGCGGAATTGAAATTGGATTTTAATTCAGGCGAACGAGTTAATTTAGAATTAATTCGTTAGCGACGTGAATAGTGATTTCGCTAGGCATAATCATTTAATTACGTCGCAATGGAAAATTCGTGAATTCGGAATTAGCGAACCCGAGCCCGGGAGTGTTTGCGAGCGCATTCGCATTTCGAATTTGAGTGCGGCACGCAAGTCACATCAAGCGTCAAATCATTAGTCACATCAGACGTCAAATCACATGTCACTTTGAGTGATGTGATAATTTGATTGATTGATTGATGGTAGTTGTTGGCAAAGCCTTTAATGGCTTGACTTTTTGGAAAAGCAAAAATTGGTAATTGATTTTTTGAAAATTAATAAGTGTATTAGATACACTTTTTGTAACCAACACAACACACTTCTCTCTCAACTCTTCTCTCTCTCATTCACGCCCAAAGGGCTGATTTCTTCTTCCTTCACTGCACTTTGCCGTGAGTTCAATGAGAGGTAAGAAGGTGATTTTTGCGGCAAAAATCACCAAGTGCTAGCACACATTCGAGGTCACGCGAAGGTGATAGGGAACCGCACACGTGAGCTTGGAATCACCACCCAAAAGCTTGGAGTTTGGACCGAATCTTGGAGAGCCAAAACAGTGGACTGCCGAGACTTCCAAAGGAGGGCATAAAAGTTTTTGTCTTCGTAACATCGCCTCAACCGATCGATGTAAGTATTCCGCAACTTCCTCGATATATTCGCATTATGTTTCTTGCCTGATAATCGATCATCGGGACCGTAGAAATTCCAACAATTGTATCAGAGCGTTGATTAAGCATGAAACTTGAATTTAGGGTTAAAATTGGGTAAATTGATTTTGAGCATGATTTGGTTGAATTTTTTGATTAAGTATGCTTAAATGATGTTTAATTGAAGTTTGATTGGATCGATTTCTTGAAAAATGGTTTGGAATAATTTTTCCCAAAATCTTAGGCTTGGCCGAGAATGATATTTGCCCTAATGTCTTGGATTTTTTGTTTTTTGATTCATTGGATGACTTGAAAACAATTGGGAATGTTGATTTAATGTTGAATTGGATTCAATTGGATTGGATTTAAAATTGGACATATAAATCCCCATATTGCCGAGACTTTGAAGCATGAAAATGGGTTTGATTTTTATTAAAATGTGTTGGACATGTTTTAATGTTGATAAGCATAATTAATTAGGCTAATTAATATTTTAGAAATGTTAATTTGGGTGATTAATTATGGCATTACACTTCAGTTAATTAAATATGAAATTTGGAATTTTTGTAGTTTAATTAATTGGGCTAATTTTGGAAATTGGGCTTGTAAAGTTGTTATTGGGCTTAATGGGCTTGGTTGTACCAAGATTGGTTTAGGCTAAATTGGTTGGATCCAATTGGGCCCAAAACCTTATCCATAAAGTCCAATTATGACTAATGGACCTTAAAAGTTAATTGGGCCTAATGGGCCTAAATTGATTTCTAGGCTTATGAGGTTATTCCTTGATTGGGCTTTGGTTGCCGAAGCCCACGCATTATTAAATTAATTAAAAGCCCATTGGACTTTAATTAAATTAACATTGGATGTTAATCGGGCTTTGAGACCCATAACGATTAAATTTGGAATTTAAGTCGTAAAGGTTCGTTAATAAAGTGTAATATTTAATTTGGAATTAAATAGCGAATCAGTATTAAATACAAATTGAACTGAATTTAATTATGTAGTTTAATTTAATTCAAGAATTCGTACTTTGAGTACTTATTCGCAAAACGAGTCGGACTCGCGCAAAATCAAATCGTTGTTTGAACATTGGATGGTCATTAATTATCAGATTAATTAATTGGATTAGATTGATTGATAACATGCTTGTGTGAATACATGGTTGCGATGCATGAATAATGTATATCAGATGGATATTAGATGGGTGGGGCAATTTTAGAAATTGTTGTAATAAATTTAGAATTTATTAATTGGACCTGCGTGTCCTAGCCTATTACCTTCATACTCTTTGTATTTCTCTTCTCACCTATTCCCCTCAATGTAAATGAGGTTTCTTTAGAAGTGTAGTGTAACGGGTAGAAGCAATACTTGTGCTAGCGGGAGAGAGGAAAGTGGGAGATTTGATCTAGGATCAATGTGTTAAGTATCCATCCGCATATCATTATTATATTTATTTACGCGCCTTATTATATGTTTAGAATGCATGCTTAAGGGTGTATGATGATGAGACCTTAACAAAGATAATAAATTGGTTGCCAATTTGCACGCGAAAAACCCTCAAATAATATTAAGCGTTTTTCCTTCCATTGAGTGATTCTTACTCAAGATCTAAGACTGGCATTGGTTTGTTGGCCAAAGTCAAGGCCTTTGTCCGTCGAGGATGTGTTTGAATCATGAAGGCTTTGTTCCATATCGGTGTCTTGTCCAAGTTGTGATTTGTTGGCCAAAGTCAAGATCACTTCTTGTCCATCGACATTGATTACAAAGCTTTCCAAGGTCAATGGGTCACGCTTAACTGGGATCACTAAGTTTGTTGTGCCAAAGCCAAAGCTTAGTTGATTCAGAGGAAAAAGGTTAGGCAATATATTGGATATATTGGCATATATAAGATATATGTTTCGGACTTGGATGTCCGCCTACTGGATCTAGGAATTGGATGAGATCCAATTGATCTTAGAGATCTACCTAGTTAATTATCATACAATTTGTTGGCCAAAGTCAAGATTGTGTGATATTTAACGGGATCCTAGCCCACTAGGAAACACGGTTTCCCAAGTACTCAACAGAGAATTAGAGGCTCGCCGAAAAATAGTGGGAGGCAAGTATTAAATTTGCAATATTCGTTTAGTTACTTGCCATACGCGCTCAATCAAATCATTCGTCAAATAAATTAAATGTTAGTTGGACTAATATTTAAATTGTTGTTTTAACAAACAGTTGGACTGTATTCAAACTATTCATTTATAGTTGATTATATAATTGGATTATAGTAATCAATATATTTGATTTATTTAATTATATTTGATTTTATAATTGGATTATAGTAATCAATATAATTGAATTTAACCTATTAAATTATAGTTGATTAAATAGTTGGACTATAGTAATCATTATAATAAATAGTACCTAAAATCGTTGATTAAATAGTTGGACTATTAGAATCAAGATTAATTGAAAGATTAATGTTTAAAACATAATCCTGGGTGAAAATGTATTTAAACGACTTTAATTTTCAAATTGGGAATAAAATTCAAGATAGTCCTGAAAACTAATAAGTTACTTTATTTGATAAAATAACATATTAGGCCTAAGCCCGAAGTTAAGAAAATAGTAGAGCATGATATTTGGAAGATTCATGTGATAATAGCTTTAGTGCTTAATCCATTAAACTTGTTAAAATAGACTCCTTAATTTCTAAATCAGAACTAATGATTAGATCCTTAAGGTATGATAATGAAATTGAAGGATCTTCATAAGATCTATTCTTAGATCTTAGAAGTACTAAATTGCAATACATAACTCTTGGAGAGTTAATGGCTATTCTCAAGGAGACAAAGCCAAACTTTGCAATAAGGCAAGTAGCGCAAGTCGCACCTTATTTCGACATTCTAGAATGCCAAGGCTAGGTCCAAAGGCTTCTAGAGTGTGAAAAGGGAAAAGACATAATCATTATAATCTTCTAGGAAGATAAAGGACATATTCCAAAATATCTGCCTACATTGTGGCAAACGGGATCGTGGAAGCGTGACTGCCGTTTGGACAATGCAGACATGAAGGAATTGAAGATGAGCAAGGTTCTGACTTCAAAAATATTTGTCATAAATATGTTCACTACTAGTATTAAAATTGGATTTTAGATACTTAGTGTGATACATAAATATATACTGATGTGCAGAATCTGCTATAAGCAGGACACTAATTTCAGTTGAGATTTATCTGCAAATCGAAAATGGGACGAAAGTCGCTGTTTCAACCGTAGATACCTAATTTTAGGAACTACCATTTGGATGTGTACTTAAATTAGGAAACTGTTATAATGTAACTAGTTTGACTAGAAACATTATCTCTATATCAGTGTTTAATCCGTTGCGGATGTACCTTTATATTCTAGAACACTAAAGTGTTTTATTATATAAAGATGATATTGAGATAAACACATTAGATGTGAATAACAGAATTTATATTTTGAATATAAATAAATCTCAAACGTATAACATGACAAATAAATAGCTCAATTAGTTGAAACTTAATTGTGGCATTGTTGTCTGAGACACAATTAAACAAGACTCGTATATCCACACTTTTGAAGAGTGGGTACTAGGACAAATTTGATTCTATTCAAATAAAGTCTACGAATCTAGTTAATTGGACAAAATGCCTAAAACACTTTTACTTGGTGAAAGTGCAAATGCCACCAATCTGTTAACCCTAGTTCATAGTGAAGCAAGTGGGCCCATCTCTAGCTAGGCTAGAGGTGGATATGAATATTTCGTGACCTTACCGATGTGGCATCGCGTTATGGTTATGTGTTCCTTTGAAACACTAATCGGAAACTTTCAAAGTTTCGACACGAAATAGACAAACAGATCGGCTAAAGTATAAAACCATCACGGTTAGACCATGATGAAAATACTTAAGCAGTAAGTTTCTCACATACTTGAAAGAGTATAGTATTCTTTCAATGAGGACTCCTCCCGGAACACGTCAATTTGACAGTGTGTTCGAACGGATCAACCGAATTTTGTTGGACATGATAAGGTTAATCATGAGTCGCTCTGAGCTACCATTTCCTTCAACGGATACAAATTAACAGTACAATACTTATTTTGAATAAGGTTCCATAAAATCTGTTTGACAGACTTCATATTAGATATTAACAGGAAAATTTGGGACTGCTAGGCATATGTTTGGATGATACCAAACTAAAACCCAAATTGGATAAGTGCCAATTGCAGGTTATCCTAGGGAAACCAAAGTATAGTACTTATGCAACCCACAAGAGAACAATTTAATTGTTGCTCGCCATGCATTTTTCCTGAGAGGAATACCGAAATGCAGTGGTAAGTGGGAGGATAGTAAAACTCGATGAAAATCAGAGTAATACTATTCAAGGCACCGATTCCTTATTGGAACACAAATAGTTCATCAAGGATGAAACTATACCAATAATCTTCGAATACACAAGAACCATGTAAGTCAGAGAGAGTCAGAAAATAACCTGGGGTATGGGTTTCTGATCTCACCTCATAAAGATGTCAATCTTATTGAGGAATACCAACTGACTACGTATGAGGAAATGATACAAGGTATCGACTCCATATTATGGCAAAGTGTCATGAAATCCGAAATAGATTCCATGTATACCAACTATGTTTGGATACTAGTTGATGTACCGCAAGGCATTGTGCCTCTTGGTACTATATAAGTCTTCAAGGAATACATACATGAAAGGCAACATACCAACGTATTAAGCTAGGCTTGTAGCGGAAAGGTATTGTTATCAACATTGTGTTGATTACGACGAAACCTTTTACCTGTTGTCACAGTAAATCTATTTGGATAATGTTTGCTAATACTGCATGCTTCATTTATGAAATATGTCAGCTTAACGGAAAAATCGCTTTCCATAAACAGAAACCTTTTGGAGGATGTTTACAACATCCTGACGGTTTTGTCGTACCATAACAAGCAAACAAGGTTTGCAGGTTACTCGATCCATGTATGGATTGAAGCAAGCATTAAGTTCTTGGTGTTGGACAATTATGACCCATAGCGTCACTATTTGTACAGATCATGGTGTTGTTGTACAAATTAACTATGTGACAAAGGAGATTGCACTCTTATCATTTATGATTAGATCACCTAGATGTATAAATGATATGAGGTCCTTGTGATTTGTTCCAGGATTGAGAATGATATGAGACAGTATCAATCCACGAAGGATAAATCATTAAATATCCCTAGTCAGAGTATTATCGAGATTGGACATCGATAAATACGTAAAAGACTAGTATTACACTTGTGCGCATTGTGAGGGCATAACGGCATAGTTCTCATATATTTGGGTATAGGATACTCATGCAAGTGTAATATGAGGTTGTGTTTTACCGATGGTACGGGAAACAGCTTCGCTCTGGATAGACCCCCTCGGAATTCCATTGGTAGTATGACTATGTGTCTATGGAAGTCCGAAATCAGGGTAGGTGTATTTGGTCTTAACCTGAGACTTGCACCGCTAATACTTGCGACAATCAATATACTTTGGTTGTGGTCATCCAGGGCTTTAACAGGTTCTGTGTACGCCTCTGCTGGGTATATTGAGAATCGTAGTGTGTTGGGTGTGATGTCAAGACAGAAGTGTCACTCCAGTCATATGGAGATGATGATCGCACAGGGATACAGAACTGGTTCTCTAAAATGGTTGCAACCATCGGGATAATATGACTTGGTCATGATTATCCGATAATAAAGAGACTAGTTGCTGGTAATCTGATATATGCTTCGTACGAGGCAGACACTGTACCAGCCCCAAGCCTTGCATGTGATCATCAGATACTGGATCGAAATACACAATACTAGGTATACTACGCCTGATATAGATCCTTATATTCCTGTAAGGATATTTTTGGAGAATTTGGTAGGTATGGCGCTTTGCTAGAAGCCAACCTTGTCTTGTAAATCGGTACAAACGTAGTACTAGGTACTTACGTGTTCGGATAGTCCGACGACCGAATTTACTGCCAACATATCCGGGGATCTCATGGGTCGCTTCCCAAAGATTCACCGATGACGTATGACTCGCACTTTTAATTAATCTGGGATTAATTAGATGAGAGAGAAAATTAATCTGGGATTAATTACGGAGATATTTTATCTGGGATAAAATATCATAAAAAGAAAGAGAACGATTAATTTGGAATTAATCGATAAAATTAATATATTCGATATATTAAAAGAAATTAGATTTCGACGCGGAATTAAAATTAGATTTTAATTCGGGCGAACGAATTAATTTAGAATTAATTCGTTAGCGACGTGAATAGTGATTTCGCTAGGCATAATCATTTAATTGAGTCGCAATGGAAAATTCGTTAATTTGGAATTAGCGAACCCGAGCCCGGGGTTGTTTGCGAGCGCATTCGCATTTGGAATTCGAGTGCGGCACGCAAGTCAAATCAAGCATCAAATCGCTAGTCGTATCTAGCGTCACATCATTCATCAATCAAGTGATAGATGTCTTTCACTTTGAGTGATTGACACCAGTCACTATTCATTGATTGATGGGAGTTGATGTTGGTTGTTGGCAAACTTTAATGCCATTTGATTTTTTGGAAAAAGAAAATTGTAAATCATTTTTGATTAATTAAAGTGTGTATTAGATAGACATTTCCAAATAACACACACATCTCTCCTCTCTTTTCTCTCCTCTCCCTCACGCCCATTTGGGCATTTTCTTCACTGGTTTTTCTGGGCAAAAACCGTGAGCAAGGGAAGCAAAAATGTGGTGATTTTATGGCAAAATCATCAAGAGCTAGCACTCCGAGAGACATGCGAAGGAGATAGGGAAGTCCACCCGTGACCTTGGAATCACCTTGACAAAGCTTGGAGCTTGGAGGAGAACCAAAAGGCCGAATCCATGGAGGGCAGAAGCAGCTCACTGCCGTGACATACAGAGGGCAGAAAATATAATTTTTGTTCGTCACCGCGTCGCTCAACCGATCGATGTAAGTATTCCGCAACTTTCTCGATTGTATTCGCATTTATTTCTTGCTTGTTATTCGATCATTGGGGCCATAGAAACTCCAACACTTGGAACTATCGTTTTGATGTGATTTTAATGGTATATGATTTAATTCAAAATGAAAATGGTTTTTGTGTATATAAGGAGGTTAGTGGGAGCGCACTGACAATAAATGTCCTATAAAATAATGATAATAAATCATTTCTTGGAAATGATATTCCCATAATACAATCGGTGAAAGCTTGGCTTTCATGAAAATTCTCCGTAGAATTCTTGGGAGAAACAACCTTTATTCTAGGAATAAAGATCTACTGGGATAGATTTAAAGTTGTTGACACTCTCCGAGAACTTGTACATTGAAAAATGTACGCGACCTGGTGTCTCATACGCTTTGAGCATATGGATTCACAATCAGGCCAATCCAAGTGATAGTCACTGGATTGATGTTAAGAACATCCTTCAGTGTCTTAGAGAACTGAGGATGCTGTCTTATACTATGGAGAAGGAGAACTTGATGTGACTGGGTTCACTGCTATAAGTTTCTTAACCGATAAAAATGACTATGAGTCGTAATAACGATACTGTACAGTTTGAATAACGGAACATTGAGCTAAAAATCTTCCAAGCAAGATACTGTTACCGAATAAACAATAAAAGCGGAACATTGCTGCAGCTGAGGCAGCAATAGAAGCCATTTGGGTCGATAACAAATCTAATCAGATTAGATATAGTTCTGTTAGCAGCTGAGCTAGGCTACATTGCAGGCTAAAGAATTAATGGTCTCATCAACGATCCAGATACATACTTCGAATATCCATCTGATTCAATCGGATCATACATCGTGGTGATGTGATGATCGTATAAATCGCATCAGACGATAATCATGCAAATCCGCAGACGAAAGCCTTTCCTCAGCATAAATTTGAGCAAATCGTACATAGTTCGGATGTAGGACACTTGAGTGACTGGCTATAGGCCAAGTGGGAGATTGTTGGACAGTTATGACCCATAGCGTCACTATTTGTACAGATCATGGTGTTGTTGTACAAATTAACTGTGTGACAAAAGAGATTGCTCTCTTATCATTTGTGATTAGATCACCAAGATGTATAAATGATAGAAGGTCCTTATGATTAGTTTATGGATTGAGATGATATGAGACAGTATCAATCCACGAAGGATTAGTCATTGAATATCCATAGTCAGAGTATTATCGAGATAGGACATCGATAATGCGAAAAATACTAGTATTACACTTGTGCGCGTTGTGAGGGCATAACGACATAGTTCTTATATATTTGGGTATATGATACTCATGCAAGTGTAATAAGAGATTGTGTTTACCGTTTGAACGGTAAACAGCTTCGCTCTGGATAGACCCCTCAGAATTCCATTGGTAGTATGACTATGTGTCTATGGAAGTTCGAAATCAGGGTAGGTGTATTTGGTCTTAACCTGAGACTTGCACCGCTAATACTTGCGACAATCAATATACTTTGGTTTTAGGTCATCCAGGGCTTTAACAGGTTCTGTGTACGCCTCTGCTGGGTATATTGAGAATCGTAGTGTGTTGGGTGTGATGTCAAGATGGAAGTATCACTCCAGTCATAGTGGAGATGATGGTCACGTAGGATACGAAACTTGTTCTCTTATATGCTGCAGCTATCGTGATATTATGACTAAGTCATGTATATCCGATTAAGAAGACTAGTTACCAGAGATCCGATATGTGCTTCGTACGGGGCAGACACAATTCCAGCCTCAGGCCTAGCATGTGACATCAGATATTGGATCGAAATACGCAATACTACGTATACTACGCCTGATATAGATCACTTATTCCTGTAAGGATGTTTCTGGAGAATTGGGTAGGCATGGCGCTTTGCTAGAAGCCAACCTTGTCTTGTAAATCGGTAAAAACGTAGTACTAGGTACTTACGTGTTCGGATAGTCCGACGACCGGATTTACTGCCAACATATCTGGGGATCTTATGGGTCACTTCCCGAAGATTCACCAATGACGTATGACTCGCACTTTATTAATCTGGGATTAATTAGAAGAGAGAGAAAATTAATCTGGGATTAATTACGGAGATATTTTATCTAGGATAAAATATATATTAAAGAGAGATAACGATTAATTTGGAATTAATCGATAAAATAATATATTTGATATATTATACGAAATTGGATTTCGACGCGGAATTGAAATTGGATTTTAATTCGGGCGAACGAGTTAATTTAGAATTAATTCGTTAGCGATGTGAATAGTGATTTCGCTAGGCGTAATCATTTAATTACGTCGCAACGGAAAATTCGTTAATTCGGAATTAGCGAACCCGAGCCCGGGAGTGTTTGCGAGCGCATTCGCATTTCGAATTCGAGTGCGGCACGCAAGTCACATCAAGCGTCAAATCATTAGTCACATCAAGCATCAAATCACATGTCACTTTGAGTGATGTGACAATTTGATTGATTGATTGATTGATGGTAGTTGTTGGCAAAGCCTTTAATGGCTTGACTTTTTGGAAAAGCAAAAATTGGTAATTGATTTTTTGAAAATTAATAAGTGTATTAGATACACTTATTGTAACCAACACAACACACTTCTCTCTTAACTCTTCTCCCTCTCATTCACGCCCAAGGGGCTGATTTCTTCTTCATTCACTGCACTTTGCCGTGAGTTCAAGGAGAGGTAAGAAGGTGATTTTTGTGGCAAAAATCACCAAGTGCTAGCACACATTCGGGGTCACGCGAAGGTGATAGGGAACCGCACACGTGAGCTTGGAATCACCACCCAAAAGCTTGGAGCTTGGACCGAATCTTGGAGAGCCAAAACAGTGGACTTCCGATACTTCCAAAGGAGGGCAAAAAAGTTTTTGTCTTCGTAGTATCGCCTCAACCGATCGATGTAAGTATTCGCAACTTCCTCGATGTATTCGCATTATGTTTCTTGCTTGATAATCGATCCTCGGGATCGTAGAAATTCCAACAATTGGATATTGAATAATTTATTCGGTAATTTAAAAAGTTTTAAAATTACGATTTTGCCCGAACCGCGAGCTTCCGCTGCGCCCTTTGCCCAAAACCCCAACAAAAATAGTATCAGAGCGGGTCTGATCCTTCATCCATTACATTATTCATGCTTGATATATGATATATAATCCAATTTTGATGTTTATACATGCATGTAATTTAGATATTTCTTGACTTTTCGGTTATACGCTAACGGGAAACGTAATGGAAATTTAATCGTTAAATTAAGTTATGTTTTCTAAGGTAGAATTGAACTATTTGGAAATTGATCTAGATTAAAATTCTGCATATGATGTAGAACAATGCTTCCTTGAGGAATATCCCCGCTTAAATAAGGCAGTAAAGTGACATGTATTGGATGCATGTTTCTTGTTCTGTCTTGTCAATACGATTTATTGGTATCTTTTTATGGCTGCATCCGAGAAAGTGTCAAAGTAGTGAGGGTGTAGTTGATAGAATTTTATCCATGCCGGATGTAAATTTGATATTAGACAAATTCAAGTGAAAGTGGAAATCCTGAACGAGCCAAAGCTGTCAGGACTACATCGGTAGCTTGAGTTTGTCATTGACAAGTGAAACCTTGATACGCCTCCTTGTGAACGTGCCAAAGCTGTCATAACGAGAAATGGTCAGGACCAAAATTAGGAGTTACTAATGAGTGATTGACAATTAGTTGTCTACCTAATGAATATACGTAGGCGAGATCGTGCCAAAGCTGTGAGTCGAAATATATTCATGGGATCATACTCTCACTATGAAATTTGATTTAATTATTGAATTCCCATTCTTCGTTGGGGATTACGGTATTACGTAAAGTAGTAGGAGACACTGCTGGGTTAAAAATCCATAACTAAGGCAGTGCATAATTTTATGGAAATTGCTGCTTTTGTTTTCCTTTATTCTATATTGTTAATAGAATTATACTTCTAATCCACTGCATGCATATTATTTGAATATGTTTTTCTGACTTTACTATGGTTGCATATTTCTAGAATAAGTTCTAGAATGTAAGTATGCTTCGATATTGTTAGATTAGTCAAAACCATCGGGAACTGTTGTTTCGATTTTCTTGAAAATCAAGATGGTTAGTGACTTAGTTACTAAGTCACGATAAGTAATCTAAATAGATATCTGTTTTAGGATATAATTATCTAGAGATGATAGTTTCTTGTGCAGTAAGAATTGACGTGAATTAGTTAATGTCTCGAGATTCTTGACTGGCATTAAGAAAACTCCATTAGGTATTTGTTTATCTTATAATGACGTTTCTTGGCTTTAGTGACTTTTAGAAGTAACGTGTTTTGACACAATTTGCTAATCAATTATTTGCAATTGTTGTGAATAATTGAAGGCAAATTATAGAGCTTAAGAAAAGAGATGTATATAGTTGTGTATAGAGAATATCGATTCTCACAATATGACAACCGTAGGTATTGGATACCGGATCTCCCGTCTAGTTATTTAAAATATTATTTAATGATTGTTTTGATATTTGATATCAGAACTTGTGACTATTGGATAGTTATTTGTTCTTAATAAACAATTGTTACATATTTTAAAATGACTAGTAATGTCATTGATAAGAAGATAAACATTAAGAAAATATTTGGTTAACTAAATAACTTAGAACATTGATTTATGAGATTTTATCACGTAAGTATTAGATGCTTATTCTGTATGGTAAATGATGGTATGATATAAGATCACATCATATATCCTTATCCATTTAATGAATATTGTATTCAGGATGTGATTAAATCTCATTTAACCAATGATCGTCATTGGACCACAGATTTATTAAACTAATACTTTGGAAGTATATAGTTTAATGAATTATAAATTGCCTTATATAGCTTTCTTTACTTCGTAACATAGTTAATGAATTGTTATGACTTAGTTACATGTTTCTAAAAGAATATATATTGAACGTCTTGAATGGTTCAAGAACTTTCAATATGTTTCTAATGAAACGCGGATAGAATATTTTGAATGGTTCAAAGATATCCTATTTGAAGTGTTGAAAACTATAATTTTAAAATTCATTGTGAGTCTTTGAATTGTTCAATGATGTTTGATATGATCAAACATATGAATTTATGGAAATTAGTTCTAAAGCTATTTAATTAATGTGATTTTTACTCAATATTATTCTTCTATGATTCCATCGTGATGGAATTGATCAGTGGGAGAAATCGAATCTTATATTATTTGATTCGTTTGATATTGAGTGTTACCGAATTAGTTTCAATACTCTTGGGGTTATGCTCCAGTTACACTAATTCATCCTTTTAATTATTGTTGCATTAGTTTCTACAATTACGTATATGATATGTATAAGTAGAAAATTCGAATCTTGAAAAGTTTGAGATTTGAATCTTTCTTTTGTATAATAGTTATATAATTGAAAGTACTTGCGCCTTGGAGGTACAAGTAAAAGTTTTATCATTTATTCTATTTAATAGAATATTGTATTCTATTTGATAGAATATTGTATTCTATTTGATAGAATATCTTTTCTATAATCCCGTATAATAAAATTTTTTTATTACTTGGAAAGTAACATCAGATGTTAATGATTGTGGAAAAGACTTGACTTATTGAAGTCAAATGTGAGAATGATAAACTATAAATGAAACTACATAATTAATAAGATGAAAAGACCCTTTGACACCTTCCATATAAGTCCAATAGAATGTCAGAATCATTTGCGAAGTATTTGATACTTAATTGTTCTATTGTTTTCTTATTGAAGAAAATTATCCTATAACTTATAGTGGGAGCGATATTTGATATCGATTTCAGAAATTACCATTGAACCATAGATCTAAAATTGTTCGTAGCTTACTACGATCAAGTTTTGAACTTGATTAAGCTTTTGTTATGAATCGTTCATAAAATGTGCAAATTGTTTGCGTAGCAAAAACAAAATGAGCTAATTAAAGGTTTGACCTTTATAGTATGATTGTGAGAAAAGTTATACTCAGTGATCTATTGTAGATTTTGAGAAAACTTGTCTCAAGTCGCACTAATTGAACAATTAAATATTTGTTAGTTAATGTTGATGTTAAACCATGTATTTTGGCTAAAGAATGCAAAGTGGTGTTCCTGAATATTTTCTTCGAATGAGAAATCTGTTGTGGTTTCTTTGTTTGAAGAGTTCATTCTAGAATGGCCATAGAGTTTATATTCTGCTAAGATCACAGTTTGATATACTAGCTTATAGAGCTTATTGTAGACTCAGATAAGCTTTCCAAAAATTTATGTTTTCTAATTTTGATACAGTCAGATTGTCTGATTTTATCAAAGTATAGAGGATACAAAGTGATAGTAGGGTCAGTAGGAGCGTTCAAATTTCTTTCTAGTATTGTATATCCTAACGACATTATCATTATTAATGTAATAATGAGATGTTTATGAGGTAAAAAGTTTACCTAAGTCTTCTTTTCTTCGTGAAAGTAGTGGGAGCAGTCTCTATTATATTTGATATAAAGTTTTATATATGATATAAAATAAGAGACTTGTGAGATACTCCCATTAGTCGTGCATTAGATCTGATCTAATAAAGGACACATTAAAAACTATCTGTATGACAGTTAGTATAACTGTTTGACAGTTAGTGTGTCTCTTGTATATAGTATTAATCTTTCGTAAAGGATGATTCCTTTGTCGAAAGAGAAATTGATTAGAATGTCTAGTCAATCTGATGCATCATATGATGATTTTATAATGAATACTATATTATGTGCGATTAAAGATATCAATTTAATTATAATTGTTATGAGTTATTTTGATATGTTGTAGACCATATGATGTGTCTTGAAACATGTTCTTTGTTATCTTTGAGATATCAAGAACAAGTTTCTTATTCATGGAGAATATAATCCACAACCATTAGGATCAGATTAGTTTTGAGTCTAATTATGACGTTAGATGGTCTACGTCATATAAAGTCAGAAACGATGCAGTTGAAGTGTCACCATTGATTCTACTGAATCAGTAGAATTAGTTGTAACTTATGAAGTTGCATAGTGACCTTATAGATTAGAAGTTTTGATATTAGTATTGTGTTTGTGGTTATCTGTAAAGTATTTTAGATTTGATCTTTAAATACATAGACAACTTTAATAGGTGTAGCATAATATTGATATCGCATCTGAGTTATATTGATGTAGAACTTGGATTCTACAAAATATGAATGGTGATGGTTAAGGGAAACAATTGGTTTGTTAGACATACTCAATTTGTTATAGCAGACTTACTTTTTGTTGCCTACCTCTTGAGTGCTAGGTGAGCTCTTGAGGGCCATGGGTATGTGATACACATTGAGATGTGTATATGATACCGTGGATTGGCACTAGAGCAAGTGGGAGAAATTGTTATGGTTGATGCTCAGAGTGCCAATCTGGATCGTATTTATGTCCGAATCATAATTACGATCAATTCCTTTTTCCATAATATTACTTATTTAATGGTAGCACCTCTTGTCTTTTATATACATATTCGATCTAATTACGATTATATATCTAATCATGATTAGATTGAAACTAAATCTGATTTAGTGATGCGTATATATTAGACAAAGACCCTAGGATTTACAACGTAGTGCGCAGTTACAATGTAGTTTGTAATTGACATTGGGAAGCATCACTATAAGTTGTATATCTATAAATAAAGTTCCTGGTCAAGATTTACTAACACGGGTCGGTTAGTAAAATCCGCTGAGACCAGTACATGTCGTATATCATGACTTGGTTCGATGGTTTATCCCAATGAACCATGAGTCTCAGGAGACTCGTATAGACATGTAGGTGTTTATTTGATAAACACTGAACGACTCACTGAAGATTTCCTAATAGATGGTACACCAACGTCAATAGGAATCTTCTCGAGTTGAGCGAGCATAGTGGTCATTTGACTTGAGATACCACAGTGGATATATGAGTTATCCTCCATACTTTGATGGCAGTCACGTCACCGATCTATTTATATCAGACATCCGCTTGTTCGTTGGGTGTGGACTAATGCTCATGATATCCAGTGCGTATCAAGATAGAATCCGTCAGTCCTTTGTACATGACATAGGCATCCTACACGTGTTTACGATCTAGTAAATCCATGGCCGTGGTATAACTTTGGAATCAAGTTCCGAGTGTTATTTAGAGATCGTAAATTTGAAAGTCGACTATATTATATCATAAGGATTTGACATTTTTATCTATATCATAGGTATAATTTGGATAGCCTGTGACGAAGAGATTATACATATGCAATGACCTCGACTTGTATAGTTTAGCGAGATTATCCGTGGTCATCATAATTCATGAGTGAGTGAGTTATGGACACGAAATTGGATTTCGTGACGGATAAAATGAGTTAATTCGAAGTGTACTCATTGAGCACTTGGGCAATATGAAGTGTACTCATTGAGCACTTGGGAAACACGTTATGAATGTTGGGAAGCGGCCGCGAGTGCGCAGCGGAAAATAAAATTATTATGCCGCTTTCACTTTGCCCAAAACCCATTTGTTTTTATTATTCTACAAGCCTAGGCATGTTACTATATATTCTAAGCATAAAACTCATAAAACATGCAAAGAACATAAACCTAAACATGCTAACTATCATAAGAACTCTAATTAAAATAATAAAAAAAAAGACTTACTTGAACCGAAGACTCCTCCAGTCCTCCCTCCAATCTACAAGCTTTTCTCGAACTCAGCAAGCTCTTCCACGTTCCAAAGAGCCACCCAAGTGTGTGGCCTCCAAAGATGCACACACCAAAGCCAAAACTCAACGGCAAGACTACACCTTGAGTGCACGGGTATTTTGCCATTGGTACTAGCCTAGGCAAATACCTCAAAACTTTTAACTCGAGGTTGACTTAAGGATCCTCAAAATCAGTGGCTTACTCTTAAACTTTAGAGTTGCTCACTTATATAAACCCAAGATATGAAAGGTTTGGTGTAAAAATTTGTGAAGAATTCTTTGGGTTTATATAGTGCTCCAAAGACAACAAAATTAATTAAGAATCCGATGTGGGATAAAAGCTAATTTAATCTTAGCCATTGGATCTTAATTTAGTGGTTAAATGAGATTATAAAACCCTAATAAGAGTTTGGGACGAATTGGAATTCAAAACAAATAACAATTTTTTTTACTATTCACGTGAATATTAATTTTTTTATTCCAATTCCCAAAGTGCCCCCCTCGTCATTCACCAATCCCTAAGCCACTATGGAAACTCATAAATGATCTGTTTAATAATTAAACACATTGAACCATTTATGAACAATTCCTACAGCAAACATATATGTTGTTATATTTGTATTGTACACTGTTAACCATTGATTTTGACTTTGTTGTGTGTGACCTTTTGGGTTCCCCTCAAGTTGGACATGAAATGAATCGTGATAATTTAATCGAACATAAATTATCCTCCGATCATATGGTCGATCAATTTCAATGACCAAGGTTGACATCTAGCAACATGCCAAGGCCCTCAAATGAGAAGGAAAGATATATATATATACCCATTTTGTATGCGATTTACATATGATACGGTCCATTGCCTCACTGTATCCCCACCTATTGACCTATGGTACGGAAAGTGTCTACCCATATGGTCAAAGGTATGATGTTGATAGTGTCATGAATCGTGCTAACCCAAGAATCTCACATGATTCTTCCGCTGTGGCCACAGTCTCAAGCACTGATCACACATATCAACCCGCGAACTGGAATACTACTCTTATAAGAAAGTATTATCCGAGAGAGTTGCGATTCTCTATTGTATCTTTACAAACTTCATGTGTTTCAACAAATGACCCAATCATACCCTTATGACCGGATCTTTTGAACCGGGGAAGGAGAATGTCAAAGTTATTTGATCCACACATAAGATTGTAAAGACCTCAAGTCTAAGGACTAGTCATATAATCGATACATGAAAGTTCTCACAGACACATGGGATAAACACTCCATATGAAAACTTTCGGCGGTCAGTTCGATGGACACGAGCAACTCATGCATCCATGTGATATACCAAGTGGACGGATCTCCGCTAGTAGCCTATGAGATCGGCTACCCCACTTAAGGACGGATCATATCATCATGCTAGTCTCTCCGCTTTGTGAACGCCCAGATTATTCACAAAACTATGACTATGAATATTTAAGAGTAATGATTCTCATAAGGCGTGGAAGCCATCGTCTTATTACTCCAAGGGCTTTATTACAATGTTGATGATTCATTTAAGTTATGTAAGACACGTATAATAAAGATTGCCATTTTATTAATTAATGAAAATATTACAAATACATGTATATATAGCCCATCAACAAGTAGGGTATAGGGCATATCCCTAACAATCTCCCACTTGCACTATAGCCAACTAGTATGAATCTGGACACCATACTCTCGGGTGTGTCTATCATGCTTTTGTTGAGTCAGCCATTTAGTCAGAGAATCTGCAAGATTATCTTATGTGGGTATTTTCTCTATAATAACTTCTTTTCTCTCAACAATCTCCCTGATGAGATGAAATCGCCTGAGTACATGTTTGGATTTTTGGTGGGACTTTGGTTCTTTTGATTGAGCAATGACACCCGTGTTGTCACAGTACATCGTGACACCATTCTTTATCGCGGGAAGCACTTCCAGCTCCTTGATGAACTTCTTTATCTAGACTGCTTCTTTAGCAGCCTCAGATGCTGCAATATACTCGGCTTCAGTGGTGGAGTCCACTGTAGTTGACTGCTTTGAGCTTTTCCAACTGACAGCACCACCATTCAAAGTAAACAGATATCCTGTTTGCGATCTGCTGTCATCCCTATCGGTCTGAAAGCTCGCATCACAGTAACCAATGACTTTCATCTCAGAACAATCTCTGTATGTCAAAAACACATCCTTAGTTCTTCTCAGATACTTGAGGATTGTTTTGACAGCTGCCCAGTGTTGCTCACAAGGATTTGCCTGATATCTGCTCGTTATGCTAAGAGCATAAGAGACATTAGGTCTTGTACATAGCATGGCGTACATGATCAATCCTATTGCTGAAGCATAAGGGATCCTACTCATACGCTCTCTATCTGAAGGAGTATGTGGACATTGCTCCTTAGATAATTTGATTCCATGACAAGTAGGTAAATTACCTCTATTGGAATCTTCCATTTTGAATCTTTTCAAAACTTTATCTATGTACGTAGATTGAGAAAGTCCTAACAACCTCTTAGATCTATTACGGTAGATCTTAATGCGAGGATGTAGGCTGCTTCTCCCAAATCTTTCATGGAGAAATTCTGAGATAACCATTGCTTGGTGGCTTGTATCATGGGAATATCATTCCCGATGATTAATATGTCATCGACATATAATACAAGAAATACAATAGCACTCCCACTACTTTTCCTGTAAACATAAGGCTCGTCTATATTTTTGATGAAGTCAAATTCTTTGATTGTCTCATCAAATCGTATATTCCAACTTCTGGAGGCTTGCTTGAGTCCATAAATGGATCGTTTAAGCTTGCATACTTTATTATGATCATCCTTAGATGTAAACCCCTCAGGTTGTGTCATATAGACTTCTTCTACGAGGTTCCCATTAAAGAAAGCTGCTTTGACATCCATCTGCCAAATCTCATAATCAAAGTGTACATCTAGTGCCAGTAAAATTCGAATGGACTTTATCATTGCAACATGCGAGAAGGTTTCGTCATAGTCAATTCCTTGGATTTGTCTATAACCTTTCGGCACCAACCTAGCCTTATAGGTTTGGATGTTGCCTTCTGCATCAGTTTTACGCTTGTAAATCCACTTGCAGCCTATGGGTTTTATCCCTTCAGGTGCATCTACCAAGTCCCAGACTTGATTCTGATACATAGAGTCTATTTCGGATTTCATGGCCTCAAGCCATTTGACTGAATCAATGTCACGTATTGCTTCGTCACAACTGGTGGGATCGTCATTATCAATGACCTTATCATGTTCCTCATCAATATGGAAACCATATCTTTCAGGCTCATGTCGTTCCTTACCAGACCTTCTGAGTTCATAACCTTGTGGTTGTTCCGTCACTGCCCTTTTTGAGGGGCCTGAGGTTTAGTTCTATGTTAGTTTGTTCTTCTCGTACCTCATCGAGGTCAAGTCTACTCCCACTATATTTCTTGAGAAGGAATTCATTCTCTAGAAATTTAGCATTTCATGAGACAAATGTTCTTTGTTCATTTGGGACGTAGAACACGTATGCTCTTGAGTTCAAGGCATATCCTACAAACTTACATTTAACTGCCCTATCATCCAATTTGTTAGTTTGTGTGAGCTTGACATATGCGTCACATCCCCAAACTCGTAGATAACTAAGACTATGACGTTTCCCAGACCATAACTCATATGGTGTTTGACTAACAGTCTTTGAAGGAACTTGGTTTAGTAGTAGTGTTGCAGTTTCTAAAGCAAGACCCCAAAATGAAAGAGGTAGATCTGTGCCTGGCATCATTGATCGGACCATATCTAATAATGTCTGATTTCTCCTTTCGGAGACCCCATTATGCTGTGGAGTTCCCGGAGGAGTCCACTGGGAAACAATGCCATTTTCTCTCAAGTAATCTTGAAATTCGTTGCTTAAGTATTCACCACCTCGGTCAGACCTTAGTGACTTAATAATTTTATTAAACTGGTTTTCTACTTCAGCCTTGAAGTCTTTGAATTTCTCAAAGGCTTCAGATTTGTACCGCATAAGGTACACATACCCATATCGCGAATGATCATCGATAAAGGTAATGAAGTAGGAGAATCCACCTCTAGCGGTGACTGACATTGGTCTGCATACATCAGAGCGTATGAGTTCTAATGTCTCCGATGTACGATGTCTTTTACCTTTGAAGGGTAATTTGGTCATTTTACCAAGTAAACAAGACTCACAAGTTCCATAAGGTTTATATTTGAAGGGTTTGAAATACCCTTTCTTATATAGCTTAATTAATCTTGTTTCATTGATATGACCTAAGCGACTGTGCCATAGAAGTGATTCATTGGGATTATTCGAGTTAACGTTGTATATATTAGAGGTTGAACATTCTTTGTTAGTTTGTAAGACATAGATACCATTATTCAAAATACCATCTTCATATTTTATTTCATTGAAATAAATAGAACATTCATTACAACTTATTAGGCATGAAAAGCCTTTATTACATAAAGAAGAAATTGAAATGATGTTCTTTATTAGAGAAGGTACATAAACACAATCTTCTAAGTCTAAAACTAAACCATTCGGCAAAACTAATGAATAATTCCCCACGCACAATGCAGACAGTTTTTCTCTATTACCCATGCGTAAGTCAACCTCCCCATGACGGAGTCTCATACTGTTTCTCAGGCCCTGCACATTGTTACACAAGTGAGTCCCACAACCGGTGTCAAGCACCCAAGTAGAAGGTTCAGAGTTTTGAGAATATAGTTCAATCATATACAACATACCTGAAGCATTGCGCTTCTTGGCCTCTCGGGCTTCCCTAGCTTCATTGGCTTTCAAGGATCTGCAGTATTTCTTCCAATGACCCTTATTTCCATAAAAGAAACATTTCCCCTTTCCTTTTTTCTTCTCCACCTTACCATTGGGCTTTAGGTGATCTGGAGCCTTGGCCTTGCCCTTATTTTTCTTTGGGCCTCGTTGCTTCAGGTCCGTACCCGTAAGCATGATGGAGGTTTTAAGCTCCGGTTTCAAGTCCTTCTCTGCTTGCTTTATCAGATTGTGCAATTCTGCTAAAGTGGCTTCTTTATCAGACAGATAAAACTGCATAATAAAGTTAAAGAATTCTTTTGGTAAGGACTGAAGAATTAGATCGTGACCTATCTCATGATCCATGATGAACCCGAGGTTGGCCAATTTTTCAATGTGGCCAATCATCTTAAGCACATGTCCACTAACAGATCCTTCATTATACCTTGTTTGGAATAAGTCACATGACACTTGGAATCTCACGGTATGAACGAAAGTTGCATACAACTCCTTCAAGTGAAAGATGATGGTTTGAGCATCCATATCTTCGTGAGCTTTCTGAAGTTCGTCCGACATAGAGCCAAGCATTATCCAAACTGCTTGCTCATCATCATCGACGTGTTTCTTCCAAGCATCAAATGTATCTTGGTCAGCATCTTCTGCGGGTTCAGGGGGAAATGGTCTTTCAAGAACATAGAAAATATTTTCTTGTCGTAAGACAATTTTAAGGTTTCTAAACCAGTCATTGTAGTTGTCCCATTTGAGCTTATGCTCATCAAAGACGGAACGAAATGATACTTTGTTTTCCATTTGAATGTTTGTGAAATATTTTAACCCACCTGTTAAGAGAAAATGTTAAAATTAGGAATATGTTTTCATTAATATTTCATAATAACATGGGCTTTTAATATTATGAAGTTGCTTCCACTCAATTGTTTTAAAATTTTAAGAAAATCGCATCAACCCCAATATGATGGATTTCTTGTGGGCAAGGATCCCATTATCATTATTTCATAACTCCGACTAGGGCTGGTTGTTATAAAATACGATAATTAGGTAGGTTCCCAACCAATTTATGATATAAATCACAATTCCTTGATCATTGGGTTGGGCAATCAAACATGCCATAGCTTATGCTAGTCCTTGTGGACACCCAATCTTTGCCACTAAGTTATAAGACCACGCCTAAGGGTCGCTGCGTCTTATGAATCAGAAAAGTCAAACCATTGTCAATAGTAAGATTTAGGGATAAATTGGTATTGGTCAGTCTGGTAAAGCCTAGTCTTGCCAATACGGTTTAAGCCATTTGGGTCTATATTTTACAATGGGAGGCAAATTTTAGACTTAAATTATTATTGAAGATTTTAGCAAGTTTAAGTGAATAACTGTCAAATGGATTCCTCCCTTGAAAATTCCCCAGAGGGAGGGTGGAGCGAACTCTCTTAAATACTCTTACCTCTTAGGCTCTTATTGCCTTGGTGACAGGAATAAACAATAGATCCTCCAAAATAGTCTAACACTTTAAATATGCTTTAAGGTAAACTTTGAGTAAATGATTATCTAGATGTCTTCACAGCTTTTCCTTTTGGCTATAAAAAGGTAGTGAGTGAAGGAAGACACCAAATCATTATCTAACTCTACTAATACCTTTGGTTAAATTAACTTTAGTTTGGAAAGTTTTATTAACCCCTTGGTCCCAACCCACTTGTATCTTTTATAATATCTTTTATTATAAATAAGTGATTTATATTTATTAGCAAAGGTAATAAATCTCTAAGTTCATCACGGAATAATTACTTAGCTAAGGGATAAACAATACACTCTCTATTTCTTAGAAAGTCTCTAGATGCTTGCACCCTAAAATAATCATGTCAATTCTAACCTTACATAGAATCATCAAGCATATGAGTTTTAATATGTTGGATTTATTTTAGGCATTAAATAACTTTGATTAATATTTAATTATGATATTGCATTTTATTTTATTCAAATAAATTTACTATTCACATTTTTCTGCAGACGCGTGAAATTTAAATGCAATTTCACAATTCAAATCTTAACCAAATCATGCAAAACTTGTACCTAAAATTAAGTTCAGGGTGTTAACTTTCAATGAGATAGAACTAATCAAAACAAAAACGGCGCTCTGATACCACTGTTGGGAAGCGGCTGCGAGTGCGCAGCGGAAAATAAAATTATTATGCCGCTTTCCCTTTACCCAAGACCTATTTGTTTTGATTATTCTACAAGCCTATGCATGTTACTATATATTTTAAGCATAAAACTCATAAAACATGCAAAGAACATAAACCTAAACATGCTAACTATCATAATGAGATTTTGTATTTGTATTTGATACATAATTTGATTAGATACACATTAATTAATTATCAAATGAGATTTTGACACATGCCATTAATATATGTATTTGTTATTTAATGTAAATAAAAATACATATATGTGTGTAAATTAATTGTTCAATTATTTAATAGTTAAATAATTAAATAATTAAATTTTTAGTCTTATCCTTTTGTCATAATTGCTATGAAAAATGGTGATTCATCATTAGTTACACATGGCATGAATTTAAACTAATCTTTGTGTGTCCAATTTTGATTGGATATTATAAAGGTTATTGGATTTAATGTGATTAAATTGAAAAAGATAATTATGCCCCCTATGACCACCAATTTCGGTCATTATAAAAGGAAATAAAAAATTGTTTTTCATCATCATCTTCCTCACCTCCTTGACCGACTCTTCTCCTAGATGAAACCCAAATTTTTTGGTTTGATGAAATCAAGAATAAAGACAAAGAAAATTCAAGAAAAAGCTTGGATTTTAATAGATTAAAAGGTAATCCTCTACTACCCAAGCTTGTAAATTAGTTTCATGTTGTTTCTTGAATACTTAGAAATATTCTAGGGTTTCTTTGTTTGTGAGAATTTGGGGCTTTTGTTGTTGGTTGATGGATTAGGAAGATTGTGCATGTGTGAAGTGTAGATTGGATGAAATTAGTGTAATTCTAGGCCAATTTAATCAATTGTTGTAGGACAACTTTGTTGCCATTCTAGAGTGTGATAGCCACTCTTATCATGCCTATAATTTTTCTAGAGTTCTTCATTTGTGGTGACTTTGGATTGGTGTTTGATTAATTTGATTAATCTTGGTGAAAATTGGATTTAAAGCATGATATTTGGATTGTTTTTACTTACTGATCAGACCTGGAAGTGAATCTGATTTTGTGATGAAATTATTGTCTTATGAATATTTTGGATGTGTTTTGGGTGTTGGCACATTTACCGGAAAGTGTTTCCGACTTGAAATAAGCGAAAACAGCCAAAAACGGCGTTACCGAGTGGATTTTGAGTCAATCGGGTACGGCTGTCCAAATAGTGAATCCGTCACTGTTTGGGCAGCCCATGAACTGCCCCGATACTATTGGATCTGACCTGGGCAGTTTCAATAAGTGTCGGGTTGTCGGTTCGGTCAAAAACGCATTTTAGGCAATTTTGCGGAAAAACCGTTTTCGTAAACGTTTCGCGAGTTTTCAACTTGTTTATGTCAATATTTGATATTGAATAAATAGGTTTAGGTGAAATATGAATAAATTATTCATATTAGATATTGAATAATTTATTTGGTATTTTGAAAAAGTTTTTTAAAATACGATTTCGCCTGAACCCGCGCTTCCGCTGCGCCCCATCGCCCAAAACCCCAACAGTATGTGCCGAGACTTACTATTATACATTATATTTTGGGCTCTCCCAATAGCCGATTGACTATCACAATGTATGCTTATCGCTGACACTGGGCCAATTTGGAATATCCTCTAGGAAATTTCGAAGCCATTCCGCTTCTTCCGTTGTTTTGTCTAATGCTATGAACTCCGATTCCATAGTAGACCGGGCAATACATGTTTTCCTTGAGGATTTTGATAAGTGCGGTTTATACCCACTTATTAGGGGTGTTCACGGGTCGGGGTTTTCGTTTTTTTTTTTTACCCGATCAGGTCGGGTCATTTGACCCGAAACCCGAAATTTAAGCAGCTGACCCACGCGGGTCGGGTCGCAACGGGTCGGGTCAAAAAACTGCGGGTCGGGTCGGGTCGGGTCGGGTCAGGTCACCATAATATATTATAAATATAATATATATATATATATTTGATACAAATTTTACAAATATATGTGTCTAGTTGCAGTGGTAAAGTCTTTGGTTAATAACTACTGAATCTCAAGTTCGATTCTCACTAACAACGTTTTATTTTTAAAGAAAAATACAAAAAAAATTCGGATTTGGGCTTGCTGGGATTCAAACTTGGGGTCTTTTGATGACCAAGCAATTAATTTGCCATTCCAACTACAATTGTTTCTTGTTAAAATTATATCATAACAAATATATATAATAATTATATAGGGTCGGGTCAGACCCGATTTTTCTGACCTAAACCCGTGACCCGATCCGAAATTTCGGGTCGGATCGGGTCGAAATTTTACAATTTTTTTTTGGACCCGCGCGGGTCGGATCGGGTTGCGTCGGGTCGGGTCGGGTCGCGGGTTGATCTGACCCTATGAACACCCATACCACTTATTATGGCATTCTTAGCCTATTATTTGGTTATGTTTTGTATTATTTAATGTCATTTATAGTTTATTTTATCTTTTATTCGTAGGAGCATTAATACATGGATCTTGGGACATTTGCACGTGTTTTGGGAACTCCCAAAGCATCGGATGAGCACGGGAGCAACAGGAAATAATGCGAGCATCAATGAAGAAAATTTCACTGGCGTCGTGGCGCCAATCACCAGGCGCCACAGCGCCTCACAAGTCCCATCCAAAAGACCGAGGAACTGGCGCCGTAGCGCAGAGACCAGGCGCCACGTCGCCTTCAAGCTTCACACGATTACATATACTTTCCCGAGACTTAGGCGCCGCGGCGCTGCATACCTGACACGTCCCAGAACGTGATTTTTAGGGTTTTAAGATACCCAATGACTCCAGGGCTCCATTATAAATACATTAGTTCGTCCAAACTCAAAAGAGAGGCTAATACACAGCAGAAAACACAGAAACACATATTTTTAGAGATCCAAAGAGGATGATTGAAGAGCAATAATATGAGACAAATACGGTGACATCCGAAGAGGAAGAGATTCAATTCGGGTTTTATCATCTTATTTCTTTCTTAGTACTCTAATGATTTCCATTAGATTCATGACCATGCTTTTATTGTTTTTATCCTTAGTCATGAACTAAACTCCTTAATTCTGGAGAATGATGTAACTGATGCTTAAACCCTATATTGTCTGCTAATTTTATTATGAAGTTTTATTGATTTATTTATATTCTTTTGAGTTTAATGCTTTGTGTTTGCTGGCCACAAATATGATGATATATGTTTGAAATCTATCACTCGAGATAGGGGATTTTGAATGGATCTAGAGAATATGACCTAGGATTTTATAGAGTTCGAGAGAATCTGTAGTTCCTTTGAAGTCGTTAACATAGAATCACAAAGCATAATGAGTTGTTAACTACTAGATTTTTATAGAGATATCGAAGTTTATAGTTGATGATATTTTCACTCGGCACTCGAGAGAAGAAGTGGATATTTTAGGAATCTTGACTTATAAACAATATAACTAAACAAGGATTAATTGGCATGACAAATGCATAGGCGACAGCTAAATGAAATCAAGATCTAGAATCTCTATCGTATTAGTTTCTCCTATATAATTATTTTTATATTTATTTATTAAAATCTTTATTATTTGTTTTCTAAATAAAGTTAGGATTATCAATTGTAGTATTTAGTGCGAGTTAACACAATCCCTGTGGGTTCGACACTCTAAACTCATTCATACTAAAACTTGACACCGTACACTTGCGGTACGATATAAAATATCACAACAGATTTCAATGACACGGCTGCACCACAAAGTGTGAAAACAAATCTACTCGTAGATTTGGAATCCACTGTATCAAATATCCAGTTAGCATCATTGTATCCCTCTAAAACATCAGGATATCTCGTATAATGCAGACCATATTTTGAAATTTCTCTCAGAAACCTCAAAACTCTTACTATGGCTTTCCAGTGGTTATGTCGTATATCTGCTAAGCCTGTTTACAGCTTGAGCGATATCAGGCCGTGTGTAATTTGTGAGATACATCAGACTTCCGATGATTCTCGAATACTCTAATTGTGATACACTTGAGCCAATATTCTTTGATAAATGAAGAGTTATGTCTATAGAAGTTCTAGCCACATTTAGATCTTCTTTATTATATTTCTCAACTATCTTCTCAACATAATAAGTCTGAGATAATATATACCATTCTGATGTTCTGGAAATCTTAATTCCTAAGATCACATCAGCTACTCCTAAATCTTTCATATCAAATTTGCTGGTCGGTACTTTCTTGGTAGATTGAATCATGTAATGATTACTACCAACTATCAACATATCGTAGAGACACACAGTGACATATCTTTTTTGAGTTGATTTGGTGTATACACAGTTATTACTCATTGATTTTGAACCCACTTGACAACATCTCTTTGTCAAATTTTTCATGTCATTGTTTAGGTGCTTGTTTTAATCCGTATAAGGATTTTACAAGTTTGCACGCCTTTTGTTATTGTCCAGGAACATTGAAACCTTCTGGTTGTTCCATGTAAATCTCTTCATCTAGTTCACCATTTAAGAATGTCGTCTTTACATCCATTTGATGTATTTCAAGACCAAATATAGCTGCTATGGCTATGAGCATTCTTATTGACGTGATACGAGTCACTGATGAATAGGTATCAAAGTAATCAACGCATTTTTTTTTATCTATAATCTTTTATGACAAGTCTTGCCTTGTACTTATCTATTGATCCATCTGATTTCATCTTCCGTTTGAATATCCATTTGTAGTCCAGTGGCTTACAACCTGGAGGAAGATCAACCAACTCTCAAGTATGGTTTTATGGGATGGAATCAATCTCACTATTGATAGCCTCTTTCAACAAAAGTGCCTCCGTCGAAGACATTGCTTCTTTATAGCTTTGAGGCTCATTTTCTAACAGGTATGTCAGAAAATATGGTCCAAATGACTTAGACGTTCTAGCTCTTTTGCTACGTCTAGGTTCAATTTCCTTAATATTTTCATGTTGATCCAATTCTTGGTCAACTTGATCACTGCCTTTAACAGTATGAATAGTTCTTTTGTGAGACTATGTTCTTTGTCTTTCCTTACAAGGAAATGTCTCTTCAAAAAATGTCGCATTCCTTGAGTCAATTATCATGTTTGGATTGATGTCAGGAAATTCAGACTTATGTACCAAGAATCGATACGCACTACTGTTGTGAGCATATCCAATGAATATACAATCAACAGTCTTGGGTCTTATTCGAACCTTCTTAGGTTTATGAACCATTACTTTGGCGAGACACCCCCACACTTTCAGATATTTGTAGGAAGGTACGTGACTTTTTCACAACTCATATGGTGTATTGTCCAATCTTCTGTGAGGTAGCTTGTTCATAACGTAGTTGGCGGAAAGCAAGGCTTCCCCCCACAAGTTCTAAGGTAAACCAAATCTTGTCAACATGACATTAATCATTTCATTCAACGTTCGATTTTTGTGTCCAGCAATCCCGTTTTGTTGAGGCGAATAAGAAGTAATATTTTCGTGAATAATTTCATGATCAGAACAATATTCACCAAACGGTGACATATATTCACCTCATTTATCACTCCCGATTCTTTTGATTTTCTTACCAAGTTGATTTTCAACTTCGTTCTTATAGTGTATAAAGCTCTCAATAGCTTCATATTTGCTCCTCAGCAAATACACATAACAGAATCTCATGCTATCATTGATAAAAGTGACAAAGTACTTTTTACCACCTCTTGTTTGCACAATATTCATATCACACACATCAGAGTGTACAAGTTTCAAGTGTTCAGAACTTCGTTCTATGGAATGAAATGATGCTCTATGTATTTTTGCTTAACACATGCCTCACATTTATGTTGGTTATCAATTGTAAATTCAGGTATAAGGTCTATGTTAATTAATTTACGCATTGTATCATAATTAACATGTCCTAACCTCTCATGCCATATATTTTGTGACTCAATAATATAAGCGGAATATGTAGCTTTATTATTAGCACTGTGTCGATTGACAATCATTACATTGAACTTGAAAAGACCCTCAATGATATATCTTTTTCCTACATAGACATCGTTCTTGGTCAGTACAAATTTATCAGAAATAAATACAAGCTTGAAACCATTCTTACTAAGGAGTGAACCTGAAACCAAGTTCTTCCGAATATCAGGAATATGCAAAATATTTTTCAATGTAAGCTCTTTCCTAGATGTCATCTTCAGAACCATTGTGCCTTGTCGAACCACTATATAGGTAAAAAGTTTCCCATTGTCAGATGATCGCCACCATCAATATTCTGATACGAGGAAAACACCTTGCTATCAGCACATATATGACGAGTAGCCTTAATGTCTACCCACCATTCTCTCGGATTCCCAACCAAGTTGGCTTCTATTACAATTGCTGAGAGGTTCATCTCTAAGATCTCATCAGTTAGTTGCTCATCCTCAATGACATGAGCCTCATTTTTCTTTTTCTTGCCTTTGTCCTGAGACTTCTTATTTTTGCAGTCCTTTGCAACGTGACCGCTTTTTCCACAGATGTAGCACTTCCCCTTGAAATTCTTGTTTGCTTGGGAAAAATCAACTCCATTGTTCTTTCTTTTTTTGCTACCATTTCCACCCTCGACGATGCTGGCCTTAGACTCCATAGTCTTGTAGCTGGCCTTCTCGGACTTCATGTTGTCATTTTCGATCCTCAATCGAACTCCAAGGGCTTCAAGACTCATATGTTCCTTTTTGTGTTTCAGATAGCTTCTGAAGTCCTTCTATGATGGAGGTAACTTTTCAATGATTGTAGCAACTTGCAACGTCTCGCAGAGTTTCATTCCTTCATCCAATATTTCATGAATGATCAATTGTAGTTCACCCAACTGAGACATTACCGTTCTTGAATCTACCATTTTATAGTCCAGGAACCTACCCACGAATATTTATTTTATTCGACATCCTCTTTTTTGTATTTCTTCTCGAGAGATTCCTAGAGAATCTTTGCAGAAGTCATGCCTTAGTACACATTGTACAGGGAATTGTCAAATCCTCCCAAGAGGTAATTTTTACACAAGAAGTCACTTGACGACCATGTCTCTTCTCACAGTTGTTTGGTTGTTTCTGTTTCTCCCTCCACATGACCCAGATGATCTTTGAGGTACTTAGCCAACTGCAGTGTTGTCAGGTAGTGTTGGGGTTGGTGCTCAGAGCGTCAATTCCCGGTTGTATTTCTTTTGAATACTTCTGTAAAACATTATTATTATGAATAATATATGCAGTTTCTATAATATAATCTATCTTTTTATATGGTAAAGACGTAATGACCTTAGAATGATTAGTCATGGTACTGTTGCAAAAGCGTCACAACTGACATTGAGTAGTATCATGACGTTTTCATTCTCAGACTGTTCCTGGTCAAGGTTTACACTACTTGGTCAGTATCGTAAACCCGTTGAGACCAGTACATATCGTATACTGGAATATATGATTCCAATGGTTTCTCAATGAACCATAAGTCTTGGAGACTAGTATAGACGTGTAGGTGTTTATAGCGGATAAACACTGAACGACTCACCGAAGATTCTTAATGGATGGTACACCAACGTCAATAAGAATCTTCTCGGGTTGAGTAGCACTTGTGATTCTTAGACTTGAGATGTCATTGTAGGCACATGAGACATCTTCTACACTTAGATGACAGTCACGTCACCGATCTATTTAGATCAGACATCCGCATGTTCGTTGGGTATAGATAGATCCTCAGGGTGTCCTATGTGTATCAAGATAGCATTTGTACCTGTGACGGAGGAATTATACATTTTCCATGACCTCGACCTGTATGATTCAGCGAGATTATCCGTGATCGTCATAATTTATGGGTGGATAAATTATGGACACGAAATTTGATTTCGTGACGGATATACCTGAATCTAGAGAGTCTCAATAATGAAACATACTCGTAGAGCACTAGAGCAACATTAATAAATAATATTGATTATTTATAAAGTCATTTAAAGGTTAAACGCAAGATACGTGCCAAAGGGACCCGATAGTCATTTGATTAATTATTGTGTATTTACATTTAATACTTGATTAATTTAAATACACATTAATTAATAGTCAAATTGAGATATTTGACTTATATCCTAAATGAATATATGTATTTGATATTTAATGTAAATATAATACATATATTTAATATATTTGTATTTAATTAATTAATTAAAATATAAATATCTTAACTTTGGATATTTGGTTTAAATGACTTAGTTGCCTTAGTTGACTTAATTAGAAATATCTTTAAAGGTGTTTTAGATATTTTGTCAACTTGATCAAATATTTGTGAAATGAAATTGAAATGAAAATTGTTAAATATATGCTTGTGAAATTCGGCCATAGGCCTTTTGTGTAATAAGTATATATTGTTTTCATTTCATTTCACTTTCTAACCTAATACACTTTCTAACCTAAACTCCATTAAAAGAAAACCAAAGAAGCTAGAGAAGAAAAAAGGAAAAACCAAAAGAAAAACTTGGATTTAGTAAGTTTTCTCAATTTACTATTAGATAACAAAATGTTCCTTATGATCTAGGCAACATCTTGTGATGTTCTTAAGTTATTCTTTTCTTTATTCTTTGAGTTTTTGATGAATGGAAGTTTGATGGAAGTGTTGAGCATGTATAATGATGGAAGCTTATGACTATTGTAGTTATAAGTATTCTTTCGTGGTTTTGAAAACCTTGTTGCTAATCTAGAGTTGTTGACCCACTCTTAGATGACCTAAATTTGATCTTGAGTTGTTTAATTGTGTTGAGACTTTGATTGGATGGAAGAATGATGATTAAAGTAATTGATTTAACCAATTTGGTCTAATTTGTCCAATTTGAAGAAATTGAAAAATTAGGGTTCATGACCAATTCCAAATTTGGGGCTTTTCATTTATGTTGTGTATTTGGATGTTTATATGATGCATATAAAGTTTCATGTTGATTGGATTACATCTTGATGTATTTTGAAGCATGAAATGACAAAGTGCACATTTTGGCACCTTAATGGTGCATTCGGCCAATGGTTGGATTTTTGGGATTTTTGGTTGCCTTGGTGTTTTAATGTTTTGAACATGCTAAGTTCATCTTAGAAATGATTTAGAATCATTCAAAATTGATTTGATCAATTTCGGACTAAAATGGACAAAAATACCAAGTAAGGGTAATTCGGTAAATTCACTTAAATATGATTTATTGAATTTTATTTCATAATTTGATTATTGGAATGTTAAATAAACATGTTTATTTAATTAATCCGAGAAAAAGTTTTGAAATCGGAAAATCTGATTTTCCACCGCTTCCGCTGCGTTACCGGATTTAGCCCCTAAAAACCCCTACAGGTAGAACAATATTTTTCTCTGCCATTGTTTAAAGTTTGCTCCACCGATTTTTCCGATTTTTCTCCATGAGCGACCAGTACTACGATATTTTCGCTAGCCATGTGTAACTGGAAAAACCAACAGTAATCAATAAGTCTACAAAAGATAAATTGCACAACGATCAAACATATGATCTTGTTTAAGTGATATACTAAGAATCCACTCGTTGTTATATTGGACAGTAGTACCAAATAACACAAGTCCTTGAATTTACCACTAAGGTTTCTTATGATAAATGAATAAAGAAATATTCACAGATGACGAGGAGGGTCCGGAGTAACCGCTTAAATCTCTGTCTACTTAGGCTCTTATCGTATTTTTGACAGAATATCCTTTAAACATTTTCTCAATAGAATATCTTAGACATTCAAACTTAGTATTATATTTCAATTCATAATACAATAGTAAATTTATGTAGGTTTGTATGTATATATGTGTATAAGTCAATCAAGCTTGGACGGAATTACTTGTGTAAGGTTACACTTTTAATTCTCAACCAAGTATGCAACACACGATTAATTTTCAACTTTATCACTATGTGTATGCTTGTGATAATTGAACACTCTAATATTAACTTAAATCTATACTTCCAAGTTTATAATAATACAATATATGATTTTACTAAGTTAACAATATATCATACATGGTAATATAAATTAATCTATGTCTATGTTATTATTTTTGAATCCAAAATAATTTCGGGATTAATTTTGTTAGTGTCACGTTCGTTAATTCATTCGAACGAAACTTTCCAGTGAGTTCATATTCGTGTAGCATTCGTAAACGCGTTCGAACGAAGTATTCCAAAGAGTTCACGTTCGTGTTACGTTCGAAAACACGTTCGAACGTTCTTTAGCAGAAGACTGGCATTCGAGTTGCGTTTGAAGACGCGTTCGAATGTGACTACGAAAAATGAAATTTTTACCTATGCGTTCGTCGAGCGTTCGAACGCCCATGTATATTTTTCATGCACATAACACATTTTCCAGAAAAATGACTATTAATACATGCAAAATTTCATTTAACAACACATATAAAGTAATAAGTTCTTAAGATTGTTGGTTAAATAGTGTCATCAAACGAAATTAAACATGCCAATTAAACTTAATCATTCAAAACATGCCAAACTTAGAACATAACCATAAAACTTAGAAAAACCTAGAAATGTAGAATATGATGATCAAACTTGATCCAAGTCGAGTTGCCTCTGTCCTTAAGAACTTATTAGCCCCGCATTGGTGCTTTAATGATATTTTGTGGCTAACGTTCTCCCAGGATTACTTGGATGCTTCTTGTAGAAGGGGCACTCCTTTAACAAGAACTTGAACAATGAAAAAATGGTTGAAACTCTCTCTTAACTTGACTCACTTATTCTAAATGAAGACTTGTAAATGTAGGAATCTCATATTGGAGAGAATAAACCTAAGTCCCCCTTTATATAGGCATGAAAATGTGCCTTTGTGGGCACCCTTTGGCTCAGGGTGTAACCCTCCTAAGGGTTATACCCATTTCCTTATGCCTTTTGGGGCCTAGATATGTGTTCTTCCAATTTAAAGGACATGTCCCTTTAACTTGTGTCTTTCTCATAAGGCACTTCTTAAGGGATATGTCTCTCCTACACTTAAACTATATATTTAGAGAATTTACAACACTATTATGTTTCTTTGTCTGAGCATTGATAATTGCTTGTAAGGTTGCCTCTCCTGCCATATAGCGATGAGCTAATTTCTTTGCTATGAAGTCAGTTGGTCAATTGTGATTTGTGATCCGCAATCTTAATAATCATTTGACCTATGGTGAGATGATAAAACCGTGTTTGGGTCAAAACATAATTTTTAAGTGTTTGCTTAATGATGAAAAATTACGATCACTAATTGTGATTTCTTTCAAAAATTGAGATTTATAAAAGCTAAAAATTCTAATTTTTCCTCACCATCAAAATATTAAAAAAATACACTCCAATTATTTGTTTAGCATAAATCAAAATTTCATAACATCATTTATGAACCACCGTTTGTTCATCACATTTTTCTAATCGCAACATCAAACAGAGCTGAATTAGAATTATTTGAAATGATTTGGTCATTCTGGCTCTAGCCATTTAGCTCTTTACAGCGGATGTTGTTTAACAGCGTATAATTTTATACATAAATTTTCTTGAATTTTCTCGGACTTGTGGGCACTCTCTAATTATGGGTCCGTTTGTTTGACAGTAAAATGATTTCCGGAAAACGTTTTCCACATTTTATGGCGTTTGAGACACTTACGGAAAACTTGGTCAATGTAAATTATTTTCTAATCAATGAAGAAGTTAAGTCATTTTTGGAAAATGACTTACGAAATACAATTCTGTAAGTTATTTTACGGAATTTTTTCTTTTATCCAAAATTTTCATAGCACACCTCAAGGAATGATAAAATTCAAACTTAGATCCGGATCTGTATGAATCCAAGTCGGGATGTATTTTGGTGAATCCGGACATATATCCGGATCATAGAAAAATATTTGGATCTTTATGTTTCATTTCTTGCTACTCACTTGGTTCAAAAGCTGAAATTCTTCTTCCTTTTTCTCTCTACGTACTCGGCCAAGAAGAGAATTATAAGTTTTATGTTTCTTTTCTTTTTAACTAGAATTTACAAGATCTCTCTACAATTTACCAGTTTTGTAATTGGTCTTGGGTCAACAATTTTAATTAAGCCCAACTCTCAATCCTTGGATGATCCAATATGGTATATTTCCTTTGCTAAACCCAATTATTTCCTTAATGGATCAATTTATTTCCTTCAAAAGTTTGGTGGACTTGTGTTTTGAAAATGGGATTGATGTCAAACATAAATCAAACTCTCCTTCAAATTAAATTTCTCACTAAATTCGGTTATAATTATTATGAAATATTTAGGCTGTTATATGATATACCGGACCGGACCGGATCTAGAAATCTAGATTTTTTTTATCTTTTCAATTATTTTTGTATGAAATTAATAAAATTATGGACTTGGGTCCTGGAATTTCCGACTCGTGTGGATCCAGATCCGGGTATACTCGGGTGACATCCAAAAATCCAGATTTTTTTAATATTTTTTTCAATTTTATTTATATGACTTTAATAAAATAATGGACCAAATCCAGAAATCCGGGTATACCCTCTTTCGGAAATACTCGTGTCCGGATTTGTGATGATCTAAAATTTTACAATCAGAGTTCGAAATTTTTTAGGCCTGGGCATTTTTAAACCCTTTTTTTTTAGGATAATACGAATCTAAATTGGATCGGGACCTTTTTGTTATATTTACTCTAACTATTATAAAAATATTTTTTGAAATAAATATTTGACACGTTAAATATTAAAAATATTTTCCGGAAAATATTGTCAGACCATAACCCAACACTAAAAAATATTTTCCATTGAAAATATTTTATCTAGAAAAATCATTTTATCATCAAACACGAAATAGAAAAAACTGTGCGATTTGGATACAAAATAACCTTTTTGACTGAAGCGGTTTCACCCAGGTTCCAATTCAGGGTGGGATTTTCGGAAAAAATAAAAAATAAAAAAGTAAAAAACGTCATTTAGCTAGAACACGTGTCTTCTTATTGTGACACATTTATTTAAAATATTTAAATTACCGTTAATCACGTTAAAATTTGTGGCTGTTAGAGAGTCTCTCCCGTTCACGTTTGATCGGTTTCAGACAGCTAACCAATCAAAACAAAACACATCAATGCCAAATAGGCATTATCGGAAATCAAGTAAAAAATTATGTGATAGTGAATTACCGTAAACCCCTTGGCCATCTACTCTGTCAGAACCTTATTGGTTAAATTAATCATAGAACCTAACCATAAAGTATGATTAAAAATCTGACAAATGGAAAAAAAAAAATCAAACTGTTCAGTTTTCGCTTTCTGAATGTGAGAGAAAAAACAGACAGCAGAGAGAGACTTCGAGGCCCAATTTGCAAACTTGCACGCAAAGTTCTCTTCTTCTTCTTCTTCTTCTTCATCTGTCTCTCGAAAGCTCGCTTTATTTTCACTTCACAATAAATAATTTTTTTTTGTTTTCCATAAACTCGAAAGCAAATTAAGACATGGCGCTACTTCTTTTTACTGCTGCAAATATCATTACATCACCAAGAAAAGCGTTGGCCGTTCCATTTTTGTTCAAAAGAAACCCAAAACAACAGCATTCAGAAAATACCCTGCAAAAGAGAGCCAAGAATTTGTCTCCTCTACGTGTGGCAGCTCCTCCATCTGTGCCTGCAGCATCAGATCAAGAAACTGTGAGAAAAGATGAGGCAGAAGAGTATGGTTTAGTTGATGATGAAGAGAGTTCGGATTCTAAGTTTTCTTGGAGGGATCATTGGTACCCCGTTTCTTTAGTTGAAGATTTGGACCTGAAGTTGCCTACACCGTTTCAGCTTCTGGGGAGAGACTTGGTTCTTTGGTTTGATCAGAATTCTAATGAATGGGTTGCTTTTGATGATAAATGCCCCCATAGACTTGCCCCGTTATCGGTAATTTCCTAATTCTCTAATTTGTTTTGCTTTTTGTAATGTTGTGATTGAGTTAGAAAATAGAAAACCAAATTGTAATTTACCTATTGTAATTGAGAGTAGTGAAAGGAGTAAAATCTCTTTTTGCTTGTTGTATTTTCTAAGATATAGAGTGAATGATAGGTAATTTAAAAGGTCAATTTCATTTTATTCAAAAAAAGGTCAATTCCATTTATTGTTCTGTTTTTGATCGGTTACTCAAGGAGAGCCTCATATTAGCCATATGCAAGGCCTATTTTTGTCATCTATATTATAGAACCTGAGATTCATAATTTTTGGAGCTGTTTGTTTATTGTTTATTCTTTGGCAGCTTAGTGGGGAGTTGTGTTTCTTAGGTCATATGATTCATGTGTTCCTATCATTTTATAGGAAGGGCGGATCGATGAAAATGGGCACTTGCAGTGTTCATACCATGGATGGTCTTTTGATGGGTGTGGATCTTGCACTCGGATTCCTCAAGCAGCTTCTGAAGGTCCTGAAGCTTGTGCAGTTCAGTCTCCAAGAGCATGTGTGACAAGGTTTCCCACAATGGTGTCTCAAGGTTTGCTGTTTGTTTGGCCAGACAAGAATGGTTGGGAAAGAGCCAATGCCACCAAGCCACCAATGTAATTGGCTCTATTTCTCTTTTCTGTTTTTAGATTACTCGTTGATTGAATTATTGAGATTGATGGTTCATTTTACCTGTGTGTTAATGTTTAGGTTGCCTGATGACTTTGACAAACCGGAGTTTTCATCGGTGACAATTCAGCGGGATCTATTTTATGGCTATGACACTCTCATGGAAAACGTCTCAGATCCTTCCCACATTGATTTCGCCCATCACAAGGTACATACTGAATTTCATTGGCTCCAAGTATCATCTGGTACAAGATGGAAATGTCACTTGAACCATACCTGTTGGGTAACAGAGTTTCAAAATATTTTATACATGCTAGTCTTCACGTAGTTCATACAAGTCATTATCTAACTAAACTAGTGTGGATTTAACCAAGGTATTATCTCTTGCCATGTTCTTTGGTGCACAATAATTCTGGATATTAGGGGCACTGCTTCTTGTTATTTGACTGCTTACCTTCTCTGTCATTTGGAATTTCTTAAGATTTCAGTACTTATAGACAGGTCATGTTATTCTCACTGTTTTTGAACAAGGAGTAAAGTAGTGAATTATATATCCTTATCTCCTGATTAGATTGCTATGTGAATATGACACTAATTGCACTGTCACATCTCCATATTACTCACTGAGAGATATCATTCGCAGGTTACTGGAAGAAGGGATAGAGCCAAGCCTTTGCCATTTAAGTTGGAGTCTAATGGGCACTGGGGCTTCGCTGGGGCCAATGATGGGAACCCAAGGATAAGTGCTAAATTTGTGGCTCCTTGTTACTATATTAACAAGTAATTTCACTACTTTATGGACTTTCAAAAGTTCATACATCTTAGATACACCAACTCCTTTCCTGCTTATGCTTTCTCAGTGATACTTTCAAAGTTTCATCAAGTTGAATTTTTGCAATAGCTGGAGATTTGAATTAGGTTCTCAAGCTTACAGTAAAAAGGCTATAAGCTGTTAGTACCCCTGATGAAACCATTGCTTGATAAAATGTGGATCTTAGCAATCACATTTTTTTCCTCATTGCAAAAGTTTATTTGTCAAGCCTATCAATGGAGTCTTTATTTCAAAGTTCGAGGTTGACGCTTGGTTTACATGAGGCTTTATGTGCGAACATTAAAACTGAGTTGTTTTGACATCAACTGTAGTTTAAGGAAGCTGCTGAAATATCATATAATGTATTTTTGTTTTTAAGATTTATAAAACTCTTCAAGAACTGTCTCCTGATTTAGGTGAAGGTGGATTATATTTTGCTTATCAACACATTATTTCTTCCGAATCTTAACCATCCTTGTATTGCTTTTCTTCCAGGATAGAGATAGACACAAAACTTCCTGTAGTCGGTGATCAAAAATGGATAATATGGATTTGTTCCTTCAATGTACCAATGGCACCTGGGAAGACCCGCTCAATTGTTTGTAGTGCCCGAAACTTCTTCCAGTTCACAATGCCAGGGCCTGCCTGGTGGCAGGTAAGAACCACTCAGTTGTGTTTCTAATGAAATTTTTATAATGCACTGCTTTGTCTGTTTAATACACTTGTGCCAATATCGGGGTAGCCCTGAGAATAGTCCACACAGGTGGTCGGCTGGGGCCCCAAATTTAGGCCAAAATTAAGAGTCTCAAAACTAAGAAAAGTTTAATACCTATTGCAATAAGGTAACAAAAATAAATAAATAAAATTCTCTTTTAAACCTTTCATATTCTTCGCGCTATAATCATTTTCTTTTTTCTCCAATGCTACTTTCTCTTATCCAAAAGAAATCACATAATGAGTGTTAAAGAAGATTGACATGTATTCATTTGGGTCCTAAAATACTCTTTGGTTTTTATTTTGTGGAAGTTAAGAAGGTTTGTATTTTTTTTTAAATGTTACAATTATTTATAGTATTAAAAAAAATAAGATTTTCTAATTAAAAATTTGTTTGATTATGTTATGTTTTTTTAAAATGTTTATTTCTATAGGCATATCTCTCAATCATTATTGGCCACAAATTTAGAAATTCGTCTCGGGCCCCTCAAAATTTAGGACCGCCCCTGTGTGCATACTCATGGATGTAGCTTCTAATTCGCAATGTTAAATACTGGTATCTTGGATGCCATGTTGTTCTGTTTGGAAATGAGAAGTTTTAAGATATCTGACTAAAGATGAAGAGAGACTACCTGATTTGGAGGGGAAAACAAAACTAAGATGAGATGCATGCTTTAGAAAAAAATTTATCCATATTTTAGTTCATTTTTCTGAAATATTGGCATCGATGACTTTCAGCCTTAGAAACTTTTGAAATGATAATACTTTTACTTTTTCAATCAGAATCTTATTAGTTCTACACTGCTGGGATATGCTAAATAAACCTAATCCAAGGGTTTGCAGTCTGATTAATTAAGTATTAGTTCACCTCTTATTGTTGATTAATTTTTTACCATGAATTGTAACCAAGTCATGTTGAATCTTTCCCTTGGATTGCAAAATAATTTACTGTTTCTTTTTCCATATGGCTTCTGGTTGTCTCAGGTGGTTCCTAGATGGCATGAGCATTGGACTTCGAATAAGGTCTATGATGGAGACATGATTGTCCTTCAAGGTCAAGAGAGGATATTTCTTTCAAAGTCAATGGAAGGTTCTGATGATGTTAATAAGCAGTATACAAAATTAACATTCACACCGACACAAGCAGATCGGTTTGTTTTGGCATTTAGAAATTGGCTGAGGCGACATGGCAACAGCCAACCAGAATGGTTTGGCTTCAGTGGCCAACAACCTTCACCATCACCACTCTTGTCAAAACGTGAGGTATGAAACAACGTTCTCCATTCTCTCAAGAAACAGGAAAAAAAAAAAGAGGATATTGGGATAGAATTTAGACTTTCAAGATAATTGGGACAATCCCACAATAAGCTTGATTAATATGTTTGTGAATTTCGATTCCTTCCTAATGTTTTAGTTTTTTCTGTTTTTGGGTTGTCTTGCAGATGCTGGATAGATTCGAGCAACACACCCTCAAGTGTTCATCATGCAAAGAAGCTTATTCAGCATTCCAGACATGGCAAAAGTTTCTCATTGGCGCAACCGTTGCATTCTGTGCAACTGCTGGAATTCCTTCAGATTTGCAATCACGGATCATTTTGGCTGGCCTTGCGCTCGTAAGCGCTGCCTTGGCTTATGCTGTGCATGAGCTACAAAAGAATTTTGTGTTCGTTGATTATGTACATGCTGAAATTGATTAGAGAGGGAGTAGATGCTTAGGACTAGCTGAAAGCATCAATGTGTGGAGAAGTAAATGAGAGTCGGGGAGATGAATCTTGAAAAAATTTGCCAGCTTGTATATACTACTGCCAGAAAGCCAGTGATGGCCAAACTTTTTATACATGATATATTTGAGCTAAATCTCATTGGGTGCTCCTTTATTTTCCCTTCTTACAGTGCCAACATGTTTTAATTTAATAGAATGCATGCCAGAGTTGGGTAATTTTTTATACATGAAGTAGGTCCGGATTAAGGTATATACATTTGGGAAAAAAAAATTCCCAGTGTAATTTTTCTCGAGATAAAAAATCGTTTCAGTTTTATTCCGTTAAAATTTATCCCATTTCATTAAAATTTCTTTTCACTCTATTAAAATCTCTTTTCCTCAATTGCCGTGCTAAAATTTTAAGATTTTTTTAATCTTATTTTGTTTTAAAATCAGATCTAAAATTGTGTCTTAAATTTCATCTAGTTCGGGATGAGATTCCATTGGAATGAGACTGGATGGGAAAAATTGCTAATCCTACAAGCGATTTAGTAAATATTAGAAACTGAATTGTAAAACATATATTAGGGCAATTTAGTAAATATTGGAAATTAACAGAATTAATGCCATAGTGAAACTCTAAAAACTACAAACAAAGATGGACTGAATTGTAAAACACAAAACTAAGGCGCAAACACAAACTGCACTGAAAAGATAAGATCACAGATAAAGTAATAAGCGAAGTTTTTGGGTGGATAAATGGCAGTATCGTCATCAACAGCAGCTACGCTTTCATGGAGTTCTTCCTCTTTTTTTCCAAGCCTTTGTAATAACGTAAACGAAATCGTGATAGTAATCCCACATTGAAAATGTAAATGGAATATAGAAAGTTTATAAGTGGACTTTGCACACTTATATTAAATTGGAGTTATAAGGCTTGAGCTTGGGCTTGGGCTTTGATGTATGGTTTGGATGTATGGTTGGCATGGTAATTAATATATATTAATTAATCAAAAGATGAGCCTTGTGATTAATTAGCCTCCCTGAAAAACGTTTTTTGTTTTGTTTATTTTGATTTAAATTTTAGTTTAAATAAAAAGAACACAACCCTCCAGTTCAACTGGAAAGACATCAACACTGCTTCAACTTCAACTGTTTCTAACTGTCTATTTAAATAGAACAGTATGTATTTGAAGAGATTACTTTTTCTATGAAAAACGTATATATCACTACTGATCTTTGAGAAAAATGAAATAAAAAAGATATCAAGTAGATTCGCCAGGGGTCGATTTTCAGTGCAGAATTTCGACTTCCAGATTGTTGAATCCTGGTGGCAGACGTCCGAAGAACTACAAGCACGAGAGTAGGGACGAAATTCTGCTATAGGACATAGCGTTACGCTAGCCTCAATCTTCAAGTCAGTGAGTTTGTTTAATTGAATTAATTGTAGTGTAAGTTTCAATTATGTTTGTTGTTATTTTCATTACAGTCAATTCTGTATTGATATTATTATTGTTTATACAAATATTTTCAATAAAATTATAGCATTCACTGATTGTTCTTTAACAGTTACCTGACAAACAAACTGTCTTTTTGGTTCTGGCTCAAAAGAAAGCCAATAAAACTCGCAAGGTGATAAACTTGTTAGTTTTTCCGAAATGGGTTCTTTCATTTTCAGTTTCATTCGCCTCTTTTCATAGTTTCAGTACTTGCTTTATGTTTGGTTCCTGAGAAAATTTGAGGAAAAGAATGGACAAGAAAACTCTTGTTCAAGTTTTTATCTTGTTAATAATTATAGATATTGATTTCTTATTGTGCGTTGGTAAATTGAAATGAGTTCTTTATTTTTAGCCCAATTTTGGCTGTTTATTATTATAGTCTTTACAATTTGTTTGGTTCTTGGAAAATTGAGAAGGAGGAAAAAACTTTTCTTTTTTAAAAAAATATTAGATAATACTGAAAGAGGATGTGGCAGAGTTGGGAAAGAAATGGCAACTATTGGATGTGAAGGCAGGGTTTTACATGAATTATCTTCTACCAATGGGAAAGGCCCAGATTGTCACTACAGTGCTGCTTAAGTAATGCTTTATTCTTAATTTTCGTTTCAATTTCTGCTGGTTTTGATTTGTTTTACAGTTGCTCAAATTAGAATTCTACTCAAAAAGTTGCATGCTTTTTGGGCAAGGCATTATGTTTATCGCTGCATTAATTTGATGGATGAGGTCACTTTGGAAATTTACTAGACAAAGCGCTTCTGTAGTTGAATATACTTAAGGCAGTAATACACCTTTGTGTATGTGATGACTGAGTTCCAACAATGGTAATATTCTTCTAAAAGTTGTGAGGGGATTTCCAGCTGACTCGTGATTCCACTCCTTTTGATAGACACTGGCTTAGAATTCCAATGTAACCTGGACCAAGCATACCCCTTTGTTTTTCATTCTTGTTCATTCACAATAAATTTGAGTCTGATTTACGTAGTGTCCCACATGAACCTGCATTCTTGTCCCGTTGTTTGACATTCATGTTTATTCATGATAAAGTTTGCTCTACAAAAACAAGTGCTTGATTTATTTTAATATAAATATGAAGCAAGAGGATGATCTATGGATAGGCATGGCATGTTATTCTCTGTAGAAGAACTCTATCGTTAAGCTGCATAGTCTTTCAGAGCATAAACATATAATTTTTGTTAGCAATGAATGTTGACTTTTTCTGATAAATATGTTTTATATGGAGCATTTAATTTTGCACTCGTTTTAATATAAATATGTTTTTTTTGGCTTTTTGCAGGGAAATGAAGATGGAAGAGGAAAGAATTGAAGCAGAAAAGAAACGGGTAATTAAGCAGGGCTCAGCCCATTGAGTTATTTTCTTATGCCCCATTGGTCGTGCCATTTGATAAATGCATTTTATTAATAAATCAAAAACAGATAATCTTAATGATTTTAGCAATATCGAATTTTCTTCTGCATTTTGTTTTAAAGATCCTGGCAACAATTTATTGTCAACAATTTTTTAGAAATAATAGAAATCGAAGCTCCCATTAGTGGGGAAATTATGAATCAGTAATGTCCTTTTTTTTTTGAATAGTTGGAAACACCACCGTCAAACCACCCATTCTGGACTTAAGCGGAGTAGGTAAAACCCTCGGCTGTCCCATGTTCTTACAAAAAACGCACTTCCTGAATTTGAACTCAGGACCTCATGGTGATATCCTGGCTCTACATGATAAGGCCTCAAATCAGCCCAAGGTTTATAGCAGAAAGAGCGAGAAAGGTTTCCACCAGATTTCCAGCAGCCCAGCAAATCAAGTTTCCAACAGCCCACCAGATCCTTTCAATCAAATGCAGAGCTCTGTCCAATCAGTTTGAGTGAAATTATTGTTATGTCTTTTGTGGTTGCCACATGTCATTTTCTTATTAGTAGTTGTCAAATTTGTTAAGGGATTCGATTATAGCAGGAGGGGATTGCCGGAGGTGGGGGAATTGGTTTTTGATGAGAATTTTGTAAGGAGCCCTAAGCTGCTCGAAAGCTTAGAACCATTTCTTAATTGTTAGTTTTATTTTCAATACAAACATTCATTTTGTTCGTATCCATTTTGTTGAAAAAAAAACATATTGTTCTTATCATTTTGGTATCAGAGACATTCGATCTTTAGGGCTGTGAGGTGGAAGACGTTGTTGTTTTGTTACCTGTTTAAAAAAAAAAGATAGCAGTAGATGGAGTTGTGGAGGAAGGTCTACTCGAGAAGGTTCAGTGAGTTTTTATATAGCAGAATTTGAGTATCAATTAAGTTTGGTGCCTAGGGCTACTGAAGATTTCTATATCCATTATTTCTTGAATGGACTTCAACTAGAAATTGTAACGGGAATTTATTTAAATATGATCGATTCTTGGAAAATGTTAAGAAACAAGCATTGGAAGTTGAAAGAGTTAGATCAGAAGAAAATGGAAGATGAGAGATGGAAAGAAATTTGGAAAAGATGGGAGAAGAAACTTAATCTGAATGAGGACATAAATGATAAGGATGTTGTAGTGGCTGAAAAAGAGACGAAATCAGAAGAATCATACCGGATGAAAGAGATTGTCGACAAGAAAGAAGAAAGATTTCAGCAATTAGTGTTACTACTGACTGTTTTTGAAGAAGAGTGAACTATGGCTGAATTTAAAGAGAAGAAGACGAATGGGTTAGTTGAAGAGCCGAGTCAAAAAATTAAAGAAATCGGGTCGAGGCCAAACTTGGATACTGGGCAGTCTATCAATGGTGTGAGGATTTTTGATCTGGGTCGGGTTGAAATCCCTAAAATACCGATGAAGGATATATGTTATGGTCTTGACAATATAAAACTGATGAAGGTTATATGTTATGGTCTTGACAATATAACTCAGTATTTTGTTCCTCAAAATCGCAGGGAAGAAATAATAGCACCGAAGAAGACTCTCAGTCTTCAGCCACCTCATCCTTCGTCGTCGTCGTCATCGTCATCATCGATAACTTCAATTTTAACTCGCAAGATCATCTATGCCTCACATGCTCGTCATAATAAAAATTACAGCAAGAAGGCTGATAAAGTCAACAAGCAAATCGCTCAACTCTTGCCTTCCCTTAACCCCGCCGCATCGAGGGATGAGTCAACAGCTAGTGAGAGGCAGCCGATGGTATCCTTATAGGAGAGTGAGCCTTTAACAACTTTCCCAATCTATCCATCATTGTTTCCTCTCAGACTGAAACTACCATGGCCTTCTGGAACCTCGTCCTTTAATGATAACAAAGATGAAACAACTAGTGGCTTAAATTGGCCAAGAGGGGGAAGTGGAAAATAGGGTATACCCACCCTCAATTTTCAGTCTTTTGGTGTGTTTTCCTGGATGCAATAGAGAGTGGATCCATCATTTCCAGGAAATGATCACAATCAGCAGTACCAGGCGATGCTGGCAGCTGGTATGCATAGTGGAGATCCCATGAGACAATATTTTACGCAGTTGCAGCAGCCCTTTTATCTTCAGCAATCTGCTAGCCACAACCCATTGCAACTGAAGCAGCAACAACAAGCAATTCAGCAGTCAATCCCCCATAATCTACTGCATGCGCAATCCCAAATTTTACCAGAGAACACCCATCAGCACCTTCTTCAACAACTGAACAATCAGTCTGGTGAACGGGCGCTGCAACAATAACAACATCATTTGTTTCATGATGCACTTCAGATTCAAACTGATGAGCTTCTGCAGAGCCAACAATCAAATGACATGCTGGGTTCCTTGCCTGAGGGGAGTGGTAAACTTACCGACTTCTCTGGAGCTGGTCTATCTATGCTAAGACAGTAATTGCCCCACCAATCCTTGGGTTCAAAGTATGCACATTCACAGGTTCATGATTTTGTCCACTCAATATCAATCCCACCATCATATAATGGGAAAGATGAGGCAGTGGGTACCGAAAATTGTAACCCAGTGTAGGAACACAGGAATCTGGGTGACGCATGATGTCCCGGGCTCGCGGCCCGGTTGGGAGTACGGAGTAGCCACGAGGGACTAACCGGAGAGTAATGGAGTTGCCACCCGGTGTGAACCGAGACAAAGATTTAAGGCCGCACTCACCCCTCGCAAGGGAAGACCTCAAACCGTTGGGTTCGGAATGATCCCTTACTTATGTCACTTGTAATGAAAGGATTTACGTAATAATTCAATCAAGCTTAAGTAACACTTATTTCCAAGAGTATCATGCTTCTAAATTCACATTATAAAATGAAATTTACACCTAAATTCACATATATCTCACATCTAAGATTGCATGCTTGAAAATACATCAAGTAGCAACAAAAACATACGACTTCATTGGTATATCATGTCCACGAAAACACAAGCATACATACTAATCATACTAGCATACATATGAGCCTTTTTCCAAGTGATACGTGGAATTGTATCCCAAGTACAGACCGCACTACCTCCATGATATCGTGCTTTGTATACCCGATTAGACACATCTTACATCCAACCGAGTGTACATCAATCGGCGCGGCAAAGCATCGTGGTAAAGGATTTTAACCCCTCCAATTAGGGGACCTTTCATCGCACTTACTAAGCCCATGCACTCGATTACATCATGCATAAAAAAATAAAGACAATCACATCAAACTTAGTATGCCCGATTGAACATATCTTGCATTCAACCGAACACACATCAATCGGTGCGACAAAGCATCGTGGTGAAGGATTTTAACCCCTCCAATTAGGGGACCTTTCATCGCACTTACTAAGCCCATGCACTCGATTGAATCATACGTAAATAAGCAACATGCAGAATTCAAGTGACGAAAAATAAATAAATAAATCAAAGTAACATGAAACAAAAGAAGGTGCCGTTTATTCAAACGGTACGTGGAGTTGTATCCCAAGTACAGACCGCACTACCGTCAATTCGGATTCGGCTACGGAATTTACGTCTGGGTTTCCATCCTATATACCACAAGAGGCGACACTCTTTCATTCATCCAATACCCACAACACGCATCATACACACAAGATTCAACAAATATTCAAAATACAGTCGAAATAAATAGCAATAATCAAATAAAGATGAGTGTGGAAAGTACCCCCAGGTCTAACCTTTTAAGCCGTCTCTCGGACTCGCGTTTCACGAAGATCGGAAGGGGTGAAGCTCCGCAACTTTTCTGGTTCACTGATTTGCCTTTTTCTTCGCTGTTCAGCCGCTCAAGCTACTGTTTCGACTCCGTTTTGCTGCTGTTTCCTTGTGGTTTCACTGCCGTTTCCTCTGTATTTCCTGCTTACTGTTTTAGTGGATTGTTTCGAGTATTTTCGTGGTTCTTTTAGTGTAGTTTTGTGTGGTTATTTCAAGGATTATAAGTGCAGTTTATGTTACTGTTTTAAGGGATTTTAAGGACTGTTTTGGGAGTGGTTTAGGCTGTTGTTTGGAGGTATATTTTCGGTGATGGGGGGGCTACCGCAAGGGGAGATTTTCGGTGATGGGTAGAGGTTTAGGAGGGTGCTATTTTCGGTTATGGAGTGGAGGAGATGAGGGGAATGGTTTGTGTTCTTCTTGTTACTATTACCGTGAGTGGCTAAGGTTCTTTGTGTTGTGATTTTTCTGTGAGTTATCTGTATGAGCTAGCGGAGTGCATGTCTTGGTTAGGGGTTGTTTATATAGAGAAGGGCTAGGGCTTCACCTTGTCTCACAAGGAAGGGATTTTGGCATTAAAGAGAGATATGATTTGGTGTTGAGCAAGGAAAGTCAAAGATTGAGGGGGGACAAATCTTGGCTAGATTAGGAATACAAAATATTTAATTTGTTATGATTGATTTTAATTAGGCATGACATCTTTTTAATTTAGTATGTGATTTGTTTAGTTAGGAAGTTAATATATTTGATTTATCTTTAATATGTATGATTATATTTTGTGTTTTATTTAATTGGAAAATGGTTTAAATATTTTATTTAATATTTAATGTTTAATTTAATTAAATTGGGATGTGTTTTATGGGCTTTGGGGGGCTAATTGGGCTGGGGTGCGAGGCTAGCAGCAAAACCAGAAACACCGACTCCGTTCGAACGCCAATTCGAACGCTGCACGAACGTCCGCAATCTGCCTGAAGTTCGAACGAAGTAACGAACGCAGAACTAACGAAGACAGTGAACTTGTTAAATGAACTTGATGACGTACTTATTCTGAATTCCCCCTTCTGACCTCCGTTTCCCGCAATATCCTTATCTAGAAAGGTAGTGCCTCCAACTGAGACTCATCATCGGGTTTCACATGCGAAAATGCAATGCCTACAGTCGCCCCCACTTTGATGGGACTTGTGCAGTGTGTGACTTTGAACATCCTATCAAAGTTATGCAATGCATTTTTACTTACCTGGCTCGGCTGCTGTAGGCATTGCATTTTCGCATGTGAAACCGATGATGAGCCTCATTTGGAGGCACTACCTTTTGAGTCATGAAAGCCGCAGGAAACGGATATCGAAGGGGAAATTCAGGATAAACAAGCTCACTGTCTTCGTTGGTGCTGCGTTCGTTACTTCGTTCGAACCTCGTGCAGATTGCGGACGTTCGTGCCGCGTGCGAGGAAGCGTTCGAACGGAGCCGATAATTCTGGTTTTGCTGCTAGCCTCACACCCCAGCCCATTTAGCTCCCCAAAGCCCATAAAACACATCCCAAATTAAATAAATAAATATTAAATTAAATATTAAACATTAAAATAAAACATTTAAACCATTTACCAATTAAAAAAAATTACCAACTTAAACTAAAATCATGCCTAAATTAAAACAAATCACATACTAAATCAAAATATAATCATACCAAATTAAAATCAATCCTAACCAATTAAAGCCAATCACATATTGACTTCCTAATCTAACAAATTAAATGCCTAATCCTAACCAATCAAATCCATTGCTTTCCTTACCTAGCACTAAATCATATCTTTATTGAATGCACCAAATCCCTTCCTTGGAGACAATGTGAACCCCTAACCCTTCTCTATATAAACAACCCCTAACCAAAGCCATTGCTCTCCGTCACACAACCTAAGTCACGCCCAAGCCCTAGAAACACACACAAGACTCACGGCCAAAGCAAGAAATCAAAAAGAAAAAATTTTCTCCATCTCATCCCCCTTAGCCGTGAACCCCATCTCCCTTGCACCCCCTCCATAGCCGAATTTCTGTAGCCAACAACATCCCCCCATACAGCCCTTACAACCACTAAAACACCCCCTAACAAACACTCAAGAAACAGTCCCTGAATTACCTTAAAACAGCCCCAAATCCTTAAAAAACAGTAACATAAAAACTGCATAGACAATCCCAAAAATAATCACATATAATTGCACTAAGAACCCACACAAACTTGGAATAGTTTATTGGAAACGTCAAAACAGGTGGCCCGTGCAGTGAGCAGCAAGACAGAAGCCAAATAGGAGCAGAACGGAGTTCGAACCGTAAGCAAAACAGCGAAGCAGTGAGCTAGGACGTTGAACCAGTGGACCAGAAAGTTGCGGAGCTTTACCCCCTTTCGATTTCCGTGGAATGCGAGTCCGAGAGACGGCTTAAAAGGTTAGACCTGAGGGTATCTTTCACACTTATTCTCATTTTATTTTCTGGTCATTTATATTGATTATATTTTTTGTATTTGTGGTATCCGTTGTGTGTATGATGTATGTTGTGGGTATTGGATGAATGAGAGATGTGTCAACTCTCGCGGTATATCGGATGGAAACCCGGAAATAAATTTCATAGCCGATTCCGAATGGACGGTAATATGATCTGTACTCGGGCTACAACTCCACGTACCGCTTGGGTAAACGGCACCATCTTTCTTTTGTTGTGTTGCTTTTGTTTATTTAGTTTTCTTTACTTGAATTCAATATGTTGTTTAGTTATGCATGATTCAACCAAGCGCATGGGCTTAGTGAGTTAGTCCAAAGGTCCTCCATTTGGGAGACAAAGAGCCGAAAAGGCCACCTTTGTGACACTACTTCGCCGCGCCGGTTGATGTGTGTTCGGTTGGATGCGAGATAAGTTCAATCGGGCATACTTAGTTTGACATTATTATCTTTTATGTATGGTTCAATCAAGCGCATGGGGTTAGTAAGTGGAATGAAAGATCCCTTATGGGGAGGGGTTAAAACCCGTTACCACGATGCTTTGCCGCGCCGGTTGATGTGTGTTCAGATTGGATGTAAGATGTGTTCAATCGGGCATACTTGGTTGATATGATTGGTTCTATTCTTGTATGTGTGATGTGATGCGCATGGGCTTAGTATGTTGGTCTAAAGGTCCTCTCTTTGAGAGATCAAGAGCCCCAAAAGGTCACCTTTACGGCAGTACTTCGCCGCGCCCTTTTATTTTGTGTTCATGTATTGCGTCCCATTTCATGCATCGGGTCTGTTCCCGTTCGAACGCGTTTACGAACGCAACTCGAACGCGCATGTGTTTTTGCCTTATCATGTGTCAGGTCTCATTTCCGTTCGAACGCATTAACAAACGCCATACGAACGTGAGCATTCTGTCTCATTTCCGTTCGAACGCGTTAACAAACGCCATATGAACGTGAGCATTCTGTCTCATTTCCGTTCGAACGCGTTAACAAACGCCATACGAACGTGAACCTTCTGTTTTCCATTCGAACGCGTTTACAAACGCTACACGAACGCGCACCCACTGTCTTAGTTTCATAATGCATCAGGTCTGGTTCCGTTCGAACGCGTTCTCGGACGCTACACGAACGCGAACCTTCTGTTTACCGTTCGAACGCGTTTACGAACGCTACACGAACGCGCACCCACTGAATCGAGTCATCTTCATTAGGTTTCACGCATAGTTTTCCTAGTAGTTATCTCCACGTGTATAAATATAAATATGTTAATGTATTACAATTCATATGCTTGTGTCATGATAACATTTGAGTATTATTTCTTGCGGTATATCGGATGGAAACCCAGACGTAAATTCCGTAGCCGATTCCGAATGGACGGTAGTGCGGTCTGTACTTGGGCTACAATTCCACGTACCACTTGGAAAAGTGCCCATATGTGTGCTTGTATGGTTAACATGTGTGCTTGTATGGTTAATATGTGTGCTTGTGTTTCCCTTAATGTAATATGCAAGTAAAGTTGTATGGTAGTTGCTATCTTGATATATGTTAAGCATGCAAATTTAATGTAAGATATATGCGAAATGCGTACATAGTTTTATTTTACACATGAGAATTTAGAAGCATGATACTCTTGGAAATAAGTGTTACTTAAGCTTGATTAAATTATTACATAAATCCTTTCATTACAAGTGACATGAGTAAGGGACCATTCCGAACCCAACGGTTTGAGGTCTTCCCTTGCGAGGGGTGAGTGCGGCCTTAAATCTTTGTCCCGGTTCACACCGGGTGGCGACTCCATGTTATTCAGTACTTCCCAAACTAGTGCCGCGAGCCTAGGAACGGCGTTGCCCAGGTCCTGTGTCCTACAGCTGCTGCCTCGAGCTGAGTTGGTGCTGCGGCGGACCTCGATCCTGGGACGCGTCCTGATAATTACAACCGACAACGGGGGCACCTTGACCCTGGGCACCTCGACCCAATACCGCGGACTATAGGGACCTCGCCCTCGAATTAATGATGTAGTGGGTACCTCGACCCTGGGCACCTCGACCCGGAAATACAACCGACAACGGGGGCACCTCGACCCTGGGCACCTCGACCCAACATCGCTGACCATAGGGTCCTCGCCCTCGAACTGATGATGTAGTGGGTACCTCGACCCTGGGCACCTCGACCCGGAACTACAACCGACAACGGGGGCACCTCGACCCTGGCACCTCGACCCAACACCGCTGACCATAGGGACCTCGCCCTCAAACTGATGATGTAGTGGGCACCTCGACCCTGGGTACCTCGACCCGGAACTACAACCGACAACGGGGGCACCTCGACCCTGGGCACCTCGACCCAACACCACTGTCAATAGGGACTCTGCCCTCGAACTGATGATGTGTCTCCATACCCGGAGATGACATGATATGGGCCTCGTCCCTTGGGACTCATCCCAAAAACTGAAATCGCGTTGACACTACTTGGTTCATTTCTGCCGCTTTCTCCTTTCTTCGAACCTGCGAACACAAAACAGAAGCAAACACGAAGATAATGCAATGTTATGTGTATGCATGAATGATTTTCTTATTCCGTTGGGTTAGGTCTTCTGCTAATTCTCATGGTAACTGCTCGGTCTTCTCCCCCTCAGGCAAAGTATTACTTCAATCTGTCTACGTTGATCGGCTCGGTGAACTCGTTTCCTTCCAAGTCTGATAGCTTCACTGCTCCATTTCCCATTACCTTCTGTACTATGTAAGGTCCTTCCCAGTTAGGTCTGAATTTTCCTCTCGGATCTGTTGTCGACGGCCTCGACTGCTTAAGTACCAAATCACCTTTTTCTGATCTTGGTAGGGCACACTTTCTTGTTGAATGCCCGGGCTAGTTTCTTCTGATACAACTGCATGTGATACAAAGAATTCGTTCTCTTCTCATCCAATAGTGCTAACTGATCAAACCTCTGTGCAGCCCATTCCCGTTCCGGCAATTCTGCCTCTGCTAAAACCCTCATAGACTGTATTTCCACTTCTGCCGGCAATACTGCTTCCATTCCATAGACCAAAGAGTAAGGTGTGGCCCCTGTTGCTGTTCTTACTGATGTTTTGTACCCCCACAAAGCATACGGTAATTTCTCGGCCCAATCTCTGCAATTTTCTGTCATCTTGGCTAAAATCGTCTTTATAGTCTTGTTGGATGCCTCAACTGCCCCATTTGCATGCGGCCTGTACGGTGACGACTTGTGGTGGCCTATCCCATACCTCTGTAACATTGCCTTCGTCTCTCCTTGAAACTGGACCCCGTTGTCTGTCACTACATGATGCGGCATACCATACCGACAAATGCGGTTCCGAGCTATAAACTTCGCCATCTGCTTTGTTGTAATATTACGGAATGATTCGGCTTCCACCCACTTCGAAAAGTAATCTACTGCCACTACTATGAAGCGATGCCCATTTGATGCATTCGGTCGAATTTCCCCAATCATATCAATCCACCATGCTGAGAAGGGCCACGGCTCTGACAACCCGTGCAATTATGTGTATGGTAAGTGATTCAAATTACCATGTGCTTGACAGTCATGACAGTGCTTTACCATCTTTGCGCAGTCTGTTTCCATGGTTGACCAATAAAAACCTTGTCTCACTATCTTGCGGGACAGATTCAACCCGTTCATGTGCGGACCACATACCCCGGCGTGTATTTCTTCCATTACATGTTGAGCTTCTTCTTTTCTCAAACACTTCAACTGAATACCGTTTGTCTGCCTCTTGTACAGTTCCCCTTTCAAAATCACATACTGGGAAGCCAACTTCTGGATAGCTATTCTGTCATTTCTGTCTGCCCCTTCCGGGAGTTCACCATGTTCCAGATACCTCTGAATGTCATAATACCAAGGTTTACCGTCGTCAACCTCAACTTCCAGAATTCTTTCTATCTCATAAACAGGTTTACTTGCTGTTGTCAGTATCAACGGTCTCATTACTAACTTTTTCGGATTTTCCCAAGTCGCTGCCAGTGTAGCCAATGCATCTGCCATCTGATTCTCTTCTCTCGGTAAGTGCTGAAACTTACACTCGGGGATAACCTGTGCCAATTTTCTGAGGTGAAAAAGATAAGGCTTCAACCGTTCATCTTTCAATTCCCATTCTCCTCGCATCTGCTGGACTACCAACATAGAATCTCCGTAGACTTCCACACTCCCGGCCTTCAAGGCTATCAATGATGTCAAACCAAAAGCACATGCTTCATACTCGGCCATGTTATTAGTCACTCTGAACGTCAACCTCTTGGCTAAAGGCAAAGTATCTCCCTCGGGGGTCACTATCACGATCCCGATTCCAGCTCCCTTGTAATTCACTGCTCCGTTGAAATACATCTTCCATCTCTGAACTGTTATTGCTTGGATCTCTTCATCTGGAAATTCAAACTTATACTGATCCCTCTCAACAGGTTGCAATGCCAGAAACTCTGCTACTGCTCGCCCTTTGATCACTTTGGAGGTGAGATACTCAATATCAAACTCTGTCAACAATACCAACCATCTGCCCAATTTCCCTACTAGTGAAGGCACTGAATGAAGATATTTCAGAGGATTCTCCTTTGCCACCACCTGGATCTTGTAAGACTGGAAATAATGCCGCAGCTTTCTGGAAGCCCATACCACTGCAAGACAGATCTTCTCAACCTCCTGATATCGATCCTCATACGGGAGCATCTTCTTACTCAGCTAATACACTGCATGTTCTACCCCTGTCTCATCTGCATGTACCATCATAGCCCCCAGTGCTTCTGATTCTATAGCCAAATACAATATCAAAGGTCTGCCCGGTCTCGGAGGTTTCAATACATGTGGCTTTACCAAGTACTCTCTGATTCTATCGAAGGCTGTCTGACACTGTTCATTCCATCTCACCGGCTGATCTTTTCTCAACAGTTTGAAGATAGGCTCACATACCGATGTCAACTTGGCAATGAACCGAATGATGTACTGAGTCTTCCCCAAGAATGCTCTGACTTCTTTTTCTGTCTTCGGTGCAGGCATTTCTGTGATTGCCTTGATCTTTTCGGAGTCTACCTCTATTCCGCCCATTCCCACTGTATGACCAAGCAATTTCCCTGATGTCACCCCAAACACACATTTCTTGGGATTTAGCCGCAAGTTGTATCTGTCAACTCTCTGAAGGAACCTCTCTAGTGCTTCGATATGCCCAACCCTTGTCTCCGATTTCACCATTATGTCATCCACATACACCTCAATCTCTTTGTGCATCAAGTCATGGAAAAGTGTAGTGGCCATCCGCTGATAAGTAGCTCCTGCATTCTTAAGCCCAAACGGCATTACCTTGTAACAATAAGTACCCCACTCGGTAACAAATGCAGTCTTGTGTTTATCTTCCTCAGCCATGAGAACCTGATTGTAACCTGAAAACCCATCTGCAAATGAATACATAGGCCGCACTATCAACCAGAACATCTATATGCGGCAGAGGAAAATCATCTTTCGGACAAGCCTTGTTGAGATCTCTGTAGTCTACACACATTCTGACCTTCCCATCTTTCTTTAGCACCGGCACTATATTAGCCAACCACTCTGGATATTTTACTACTTCCAGGAATCCCACATCTATCTGTTTCTTAACTTCCTCTCTGACTTTCTCAGCCCATTCCGGTCTCATCCGTCGGAGTTTCTGTTTTACCGGCCTCATATTCGGATAAGTTGGTATTGTGTGCTGGGCAATGTTTCTGTCTACCCCAGGCATGTCCTCATAGGACCAAGCAAACACTTTGGCATATCTGACCAACACTTCTTCTAGTTTCTCCCTCTCTTCGAGGGTTACTTCACTTGCAATCAGAATTTCCTTGGGGTTCTCAAGTGTACCCAAGTTAAATGCAGTAGTTCTGGCTGAACTGATGTCAAATATGCTTGATTCGTGCAGAGTAAATGGAAATGACTCAGACAAGTAAGCAAAAGAGATGTCTTTATTATTGGATAATGCAGAAGTACATTCAAACAAATCAGGAAGGTAAATGTCTTCATCATCTATAGACACTTCTTCCTCTGCGATGAGGTCTTCCTCGGGCTTTTCGTCCTCTCCCAGAGTCAGGCTCTCCAACTTCATCAATTCTTCTTCCCAATTCTCTGCTTCCACAGCTTCTTTAGTCAGCGGATTCTCACCCAACAAATCCTGGAAGATCTCAAATCCAGGTACCACAATCCCATTAACCTCCACAGGTTCAGGCTCCCCTTGATATCCTGAAGCTTTCACAAAACATTCCATCAGTTTCAGGCCCTTTTTCTTGACCTTCGGCTTTTCTTCATCAGACTTGTACCCCAAACCTTTCCGAGTGGTCTGTCCTCTGAAATCTGGCAATTTTGAACCTTTACCCGGCTCAAACTTCATTTTCTCCATAATCCTAGCCACCCTAGGATCCACCCACTCCTCAAAAGTAGCTGACACCTGAAACCTCGTGAAAGGTTGTATCTCCAAGGCAGCCACGGCATTATCTAACTCTGCCCAGATAGTAACAACTTATCCCTCATACGGGAACTTGATCATCTGATGCAAAGTGGAAGGCACGCCCCCAAGTTTGTGAAACCAAGGCCTTCCCAACAATAAGGCGAAAGTAGCCGGGATGTCCAGTATTGTGAACTCGACCTCATCTTCAATCGGTCCTACCTTGACCGTAGCCACAAAGGTACCCTCAACCCCCCTTTTACTGTCATCATAAGCCTTAATAGTCATACTGGAGGGGTCCAAGTCTGTTGCTTTCATACCCAATCTCGCCAGAATTTTCAGCGGGCACACATTGATGGATGAACCGTCATCCACCATTACACATGAAGTTCTCTTGCCCCTCACCTAGGCCCTGATAAATAGAGGCATGTTATGATTTCTCCCCTCCGCCGTGAGTTCATCCTCAGAAAAGGATATCTGCAAAGCTTCCTTCTGAACCGACCCAACAAACATCGCAGGGTTGGCATCTTCCGGTACCACGATATTGCTCAAGGCCTCAACCATAGTCTGCCTATGCTCCCGAGATGCACATAATAGTTCCCAGATACTCACTTGTGCTCTAGTCTTCCTCAATTGCCTCAGCACTATATCTCCCTCAGTATTTTCTGCAGTCTCAACCACTTCTCTACCATCTGTCAAAACTTCCATACCATTTTCCGCCATATCATTGTAAAAACGACCGCTACGTGTCATTCCCCTTACTTCTTCCTCATCACTGCTAGAGAAATCAAGCCAAAAGTTTTTTCCCTGCTCAAACTCATCTTCACTAGTACTATCCCAGATTCTCAGGCAAAAGGCTTGAGGGTGAAAGGATTTCAGGACAAGGTCTTCTGGGAGGCCAGAATTGATCATATAGGCTGGTGGTGGTACGACACAGTAGTTGGGTAAGGGGTTTCTGTGTGTGTCGGGCTGTTCTGTTTCTGGGTTAGGTATTTTCTTGGAGTCTATCAGGTCTTGGATTTCATGGCGGAGTCGGGCGCAGTTGTCGGTGTCATGGCCCTTTTGTTGATGAAAGTGACAGTAAAAGCTTAGGTTATAATGTGATGGTAGGGGATTGGGTAATGGTTTGGCTTCCAATGGTTTTAAGAGTCATTGCCTCTTCAATTTCTCTAGCACCTTGGACATGGGCCTTCCCAATTTGGAAAATTGCCGGTTCCGGATAGCGGCAATCTCAGCAGAAACGGGCTTTGCTCCCGATGTTCCCCCAATGGGCCTCCTATTCAAACCATAGAATTTTCTATTCTCGGCCTCTTCTTCCTCAATATCCATGACAGTTTCCCTCAACTGCCGAAAGTCTGCAATCATGGAGGTTATCCTCCTCAACTTGCTGTAAATGGAGGGCTTGGTGCCCTTGATAATCATCTTAATCTGATCCTTCTCTGAGGGCCTAGTTTGCATTTTCAATAACTGACCCCTCCACCGATCCACATACTCCTTAAAACTCTCCTCTACTTTCTGCTTAACATTCTCCAGATCACGGAGTGACAGATCGATCTCTAAGTCAGTGACATACTGCTTCAGGAAAGCATCGGCCAACTCCCTCCAATCTTCCTTCACTTTCTTCTCCAAACTGTGGTACCATACCACTGGAGCTCCTTCAAGCGACATTCCGAACATTTTCTGCACTTGGCACTGAGATAAGCCAACTGAACCCATGACTGATATAGACTGTCGGAGATGCACCCTTGGATCCCCATTCCCATTAAACTTAGCCATATCAGGCATCTTGAACTGTGCCGGCAACTGTTCCTCAAAAGTCAGTGTGTCATAATCCAGCAAATCCTCATTCTTACCCCTCATCTTACGGGTAACCGACTCAACCTGATCCCGAAGTTTCTGTAACTCTGCCTGAGACCCAGATACTCTGCCCGCTGCATACTCTGCCATATCATCATCAAAAGTGGGGGTATCATCCCCCAATCTATTCGGAGGTTCCTCTTGTCTTACATCCCCATAACTACCCCCAGCACGAGACCCGGCTATACCAGCCACAGCAGTAGTCAAAGCCTGCAACTGTTCAGTGACCTTGGCGAGACTGTTCTCTAACTGATCCATACGGGACACCTCATTATCGGATTCACTCATACTTGTTCTTTTAGTGAGTCTTGTCCATTCTCTAACCCAAACGGTATCTATGTTGTCTTTTTGAGACATAGACGGTGTTAACATGATATATGTATGCATGATGTGTATGTAACATATATAACATATTAAATCAATTAAAATTTTCAAAAAAATCGGCCCGTTACCATTTTAGAATCTTTCGGGCTAATTGTCACATGAGTGAACCCATCCCAGTTTAAATGGCCCAACGAGTTCACATCTTATGACAAGGAGCCCAACTAAATCCAGATGGTAATGTTCCGAACACAAGCACAAAGTGGCCCATCAACACTTAGACGCCTTTGGCCCAATAGTCATGAAATACGTCATTGTCCCAGTTTAAATGGCCCCACAAGCCCATATCCCATGACAAATGGTCCGAATGGATCCAAACAACGATGTTCCCAAACACAAGCATAGAAGAAAGATAATGCAAACATAACATAATAATTTCTACATAATGGCCCATCAACATTTCAAAAGCTTTGGGCCTAATAGTCATATGGTACGAACTTGCCCCAGTTTAAATGGCCCAGCAAGCCCGCATTTCTGACAATAGTCCAACTGCATCCAAATGAGGATGGTCCACAAGCACATTCTCAAGGAAATAATTGTTACTTTAACCATACAAACCGGTCTATGGGTGGATTCGCAAGAGTATGGACAAAGGCTCTCACCGGCGAAGGATAGCCCACAACTAGGTCTCCCCACTCAAGGGTTCGAGCGACCAAGTGAGTGCACCCTTTTTTATACACTAAGGTACGTGCCAATGAGCTATGGTGTGTGACGAACTGTCAAATGGATTTCCCGTTGTAGATTCCCCAGAGGGAAGGTGGAGCGAGGCTCACTTAAATACCTAAGCCTCTTAGGCTCTTATCGCTTGATGTCAGGAATAAACAACGAGTCCTCCAAATTAGTCAATCACAAAAGGCTACGAGTAGATGGCTATCTAGGTGCCTTCACATCTTTTCCTTCTAGAAAGGTAGTGAATGAAGGAAGACACAAAACCATTACCTAGCCTCAAAATGCCTTTGATTAAACCCCAACTTTATCCACTATAGACACGGTCAATTAGAACATAAATCCAAACATTACAAGACAATATTTCGGGGCCGATTCTCTATCCCTAGTGGAGTCGCCAGACTGTGGGAACACAGGAATCTGGGCGACGCATGCTGTCCCGGGCTCGCGGCCCGGTTGGGAGTACGGAGTAGCCACGGGGGACTAAACCGGAGAGTAATGGAGTCGCCACCCGGTGTGAACCGGGACAAAGATTTAAGGCCGCACTCACCCCTCGCAAGGGAAGACCTCAAACCGTTGGGTTCGGAATGGTCCCTTACTTATGTCACTTGTAATGAAAGGATTTACGTAATAATTCAATCAAGCTTAAGTAACACTTATTTCCAAGAGTATCATGCTTCTAAATTCACATATATAAAATGAAATTTACACCTAAATTCACATATATCTCACATCTAAGATTGCATGCTTGAAAATACATCAAAGTAGCAACAAACATACGACTTCATTGGTATATCATGTCCACGAAAACACAAGCATACATACTAATCATACTAGCATACATATGAGCCCTTTTCCAAGTGATACGTGGAATTGTATCCCAAGTACAGACCGCACTACCGTCCATTCGGAATCGGCTACGGAATTTATGTCTGGGTTTCCATCCGATATACCATAAGAAATAATACTCAAAAGTCATCATGACATAGGCATATAAATTGCAATACATTAAACCAAGATTAAGGTAAATGATGCAACCAAAGGAATAAACATGCTTTTCATTGTGATGTGTATAAAGGTAAGAATGACTATATGGGGTTTCATAAGAAAAATCATCTAAGAAACAATTATGCGTGTCATGTGATGAAAGCATCTCAGTTCAGTGTGTTCGCGTTCGTGTAGCATTCGTAAACGCGTTCGAACGGTAAATAAAAGGTTCACGTTCGTATAGCGTTTGATAATGCGTTCGAACGAGACCAGACAGAAGATAAGCGTTCGTGTGGCGTTCTGAATCGCGTTCGAATGGTAAACAGAAGGCTCACATTCATATGGCGTTTGAAAACGCGTTCGAACGGGACTAGACAGAAGACATGCGTTCGTGCGGCGTCCTGAAACGCGTTCGAAGGGGGTTACAGCAGTGACCTCCAAAATGCAGTAAACAATACGACATATACATGGACAGATAAACATATGATATCTAGTAAACAATAGCGGGTTAAAAGCGCGGCAAAGCATCGTGGTAAAGGATTTTAACCCCTTTAATTAGGGGACCTTTCATCGCACTTACTAAGCCCATGCGCAATCTACACAACACATATAGGAAAAGTAAAGACCATGATATCGTGCTTTGTATACCCGATTAGACACATCTTACATCCAACCGAGTGTACATCAATCGGCGCGACAAAGCATCGTGGTAAGGATTTTAACCCCTCCAATTAGGGGACCTTTCATCGCACTTACTAAGCCCATGCACACGATTGCATCATGCATACAAAAATAAAGACAATCACATCAAACTTAGTATGCCCGATTGAACATATCTTGCATTCAACCGAACACACATCAATCAGTGCGGCAAAGCATCGTGGTGAAGGATTTTAACCCCTCCAATTAGGGGACCTTTCATCGCACTTACTAAGCCCATGCACTCGATTGAATCATACGTAAATAAGCAACATGCAGAATTCAAGTGACGAAAAATAAATAAATAAATCAAGATAACATGAAACAAAAGAAGGTGTCGTTTATTCAAGCGGTACGTGGAGTTATATCCCAAGTACAGACCGCACTACCATCCATTCGAATTCGGCTACGGAATTTACGTATGGGTTTCCATCCTATATACCACAAGAGGCGACACTCTTTCATTCATCCAATACCCACAACACGCATCATACACACAAGATTAAACAAATATTTAAAATACAGTCGAAATAAATAGCAAGAATCAAATAAAGATGAGTGTGGAAAGTACCCTCAGGTCTAACCTTTTAAGCCGTCTCTCGGACTCGCGTTTCACGAAGATCGGAAGGGGTGAAGCTCCGCAACTTTTCTGGTTCACTGGTTTACCTTTTCCTTCGCTGTTCAGCCGCTCAAGCTACTGTTTCGACTCCGTTTTGCTGCTATTTCCTTGTGGTTTCGCTGCCGTTTCCTCTGTATTTCCTGCTTACTGTTTTAGTGGACTGTTTCGAGTATTTTCGTGGTTCTTTTAGTGTAGTTTTGTGTGGTTATTTCAAGGATTATAAGTGCAGTTTATGTTACTGTTTTAAGGGATTTTAGGGACTGTTTTGGGAGTGGTTTAGACTGCTGTTTGGAGGTATATTTTCGGTGATGGGGGGCTACCGCAATGGGAGATTTTCGGTGATGGGTAGAGGTTTAGGAGGGTGCTATTTTCGGTTATGGAGTGGAGGAGATGAGGGGAATGGTTTGTGTTCTTCTTGTTGCTATTACCGTGAGTGGCTAAGGCTCTTTGTGTTATGATTTTTCTGTGAGTTATCTGTATGACTAGCGGAGTGCATGTCTTGGTTAGGGGTTGTTTATATAGAGAAGGGCTAGGGCTTCACCTTGTCTCACAAGGAAGGGATTTTGGCATTAAAGAGAGATATGATTTTGTGTTGAGCAAGGAAAGTCAAAGATTGAGGGGGGACAAATCTTGGCTAGATTAGGAATACAAAATATTTAATTTGTTATGATTGATTTTAATTAGGCATGACATCTTTTTAATTTAGTATGTGATTTGTTTAGTTAGGAAGCTAATATATTTGATTTATCTTTAATATGTATGATTATATTTTGTGTTTTATTTAATTGGTAAATGGTTTAATATTTTATTTAATATTTAATGTTAATTTAATTAAATTGGGATGTGTTTTATGGGCTTTGGGGGGCTAATTGGGCTGGGGTGCGAGGCTAGCAGCAAAACCAGAAACACCGACTCCGTTCGAACGCCAATTCGAACGCTGCACGAACGTCCGCAATCTGCCTGAAGTTCGAACGAAGTAACGAACGCAGCACTAACGAAGACAATGAACTTGTGAAATGAACTTGATGACTACTTATTCTGAATTCCCCCTTCCGACCTCCGTTTCCCGCAATATCCTTAGCTAGAAAGGTAGTGCCTCCAACTGAGACTCATCATCGGGTTTCACATGCGAAAATGCAATGCCTACACCCGTATTCCCAAAATTCTTCTATGTTCGGTTATCATATTGATTCGTATGGATTCCTACTACCCATCATTGTGTCCGGTTTTGCTACATTTTTCTCCCCCTGGGTTGTGTTATTTGGAAGAATGCTTCAGATCCTTATTTTAGCTACATGGGTTTTACCAACTGCTACTCCTCTTCTCACTATGACTGTGACCAATAATCTTGTCAATGTTGATGCTAATGCAACTGGGGTATTATCTCTTGGACAGTGTTATCAAAGGCACGCCTCATGCGCCAGCCATTGCGCCTAGAGGGTGTCCAGGTGAGGTGACGTGTATCAGGCGTGCCTTAGGCGCCTAATGCCAAAAATCTTGATTTTTGACCCGATTTCGTTGATTAGAGCTCACTTTTTTTTACTTTTTTTTGGTCTTTTTTTCCAGCAGAGAGAGTTAAAAAAAAGAATAATAATAACAAGAAATCTCAAAATTTTACTTAATTTATTTACTTTTGACATGACTCTTAGATAATTTGTTGGGATCATTAAAAATTATTAGAAAAATTTATATTTTGTAAAATACAAATGTTTGTCATAATAATTAATAATAGATCATACATTTATAATTATTGTGAACATAATTTTAACCAAAAGATTAAACTAGCCAATAACAAAATTGTATATAAGACAATATAAGTAAATATTAATATCTTAGTTATTATAGTAACTTAGTTATGAAAATATTGATGTATATAAATTTAATTGAGTGCAATAATTTATAAATATTTTGTCATAATTTGGTCAAAATATTAAAAAATACTCAAAACAAAATGATTAGAAGAATATACATGTTCCTCTTTTTAATTGAAAAATTATATATACAAATATACACCTCACATTCCTCAGGCGCGTGCCTTGCTCCTTGAGGTGCGCGCCTAGGCTCCAGGAGCTTTTGCGTCTCGGTGCACCTTGTGCCTTTAATAACACTGCTCTTGGAGGTGGGACTGTACACATGGTTCCGCTGAGGAGGGGAGAGGCTGATGACATAGAGGTCATTGGATGGGGGTTTGATGTTATATTGGCTTACGATGTTGTGTATCATGGTCACCTCTTTGACCCTATGCTTGAAACATTATGTTTGTTTCTGAATTTGGGTGAGGATTATACTGACTTTATGGTGCTGAAAATTAAGAGTCTAAGATCTAAATAGTGGGTGTTGGAGCCTCACACTACTAAATCTTTTAGCAGTGTGTCTAGTTAATTGAGCAATAAATTCTATACAGCTTTAAAACATAAAACTAGAGAGCCAAACCTTGGGCAAAGTTGTGCTTGGGTTGTTTCTGTGCGCAGAAAACTATGACAGGCATTGCAACAGTTTTCGATAATATGGGTGTCCTGACACTAAAGCATGAGATTGGAGAGCTATTGGCAGAAGTATTCCCTGCACCAACTGAAAAAAGATAGGGGTAAAATTACTTCCATAATACTTTCAATGCACTCTATCGTTGGAATTGCACCAATTGGTAAAACTCTCATACCAAACAGCTTAATTGAGAAATATGAGTTATTGAAGATTTGCAGTAAATGTTTCCAAAGTTTAATTATTGGAGATTTATTTTCGAAATTGGAAATTGAAATAGATGGTGTTAAATATTGTAATGTGAAAGTTAAAGAGGGGTTTTGTGTGAATGGAGTGAAGTTATGTGGAAAATGGAAGTTGGGTGAATATAGATGTAGTGCTAATATTTGGTCGTTTAATAACTTGATTGATCATATTTGTAAGAAGGGAATGTTGGTTGAGGCCAAAGTGCTTTATGGAGGAATGGGTGATTTGAGAGTTCTAAGTGGGAAGATTGATGTTATTAAAGTTTGGCTTCTTACATTCAACCTTGAGGACAAGGTTGTTTATTTATGGGGAGTATTAATAAGGCCTCAAATCAGCCCAAGGTTTATAGCAGAAAGAGAAAGAAAGGTTTCCAGCAGATTTCCAGCAGCCCAGCAAATCAAGTTTCCAACATCCCACCAGATCCTTTCAATCAAATGCAAAGCTCAGCCCAATAAGTTTGAGTGAAATTATTGTTTTGTCTTTTGTGGTTGCCACATGTCATTTCCTTATTAGTAGTTGTCAAATTTGTTAAGGGATTCGGTTATAGCAAGAGGGGATTGCCGGGGGGAATTGGTTTTTGATGAGAATTTTGTAAGGGGCTTAGTAGTTGTCAAATTTGTTAAGGGATTCGGTTAAAGCAAGAGGGGATTGCCGGGGGGAATTGGTTTTTGATGAGAATTTTGTAAGGGGCCCTAAGCTACTCGAAAGCTTAGAACCATTTCTTAATTGTTTGTTTTATTTTCAATACAAACATCCATTCTGTTTGTATCCATTTTGTTGAAAAACATATTGTTCTCATCACTACACCACCAAGCCACGCCCCTTGGGGACGTAATGACCTATTTTGTCTAGATGAAATTGTTCTATCAAGAAGAATTTTATTTATTGTGAAAAGCTTAAACTTTCTGTTATCCTTCCTTAATTTCTAGAACATAGTTACCTGGATTGCGGATCGATCCGGTCATCCAAATCATGGAACGGGAAAGGGAACAAGGGTCGCCACTTGAATTAGATATGTGGTTGGATTGGTAGATTTTCGAAACCATATTTTTGGATTGAGGAACGATTTTGGAATGTTTACATGATTTTTTAAAATTCATTTTTTAACTGCAAGTTAGTTTAATAAAAAATACTGAAATATAGATAATGAAAACTTAGGAAACTATAAATTACAAAATAAAACTAACACCAAACAAGAGTTGCAAGGTAATAATTCCGAACCCTTTTCTTCATTTACTCATAAATCCATCTAAAAAATCTTCAAATTCACTGGCAATGTGGATCGCCATGTTGGAGGTTTCAATTCCCGTTCCCCATCGATTTGGGTCGGTTTGGTTCCACGATTCGGATCGCAGGATCTAGATCGAGGACCCATAGTCTTTTGAGGGATCCTGGTAACAATGTTCTAGAATTGTTTTATTAACCACATTGTCTACCATTGCTTTGGATGCCAAAAATTGATCTGGTCTTATTTATACAATTGGCTATGTTCCACTTTCTCATAACAACTTGATTTTTACCGTATTTGCTTAATCACATTGTGTATTAAATAATATTGAAATGAAATTTGCTCCTCTTAGTGATACAAGGAAAAAGAACCAAATTTTCATAGCCATATGAGGCGGAAGCTCCACGTACGGTTTTGAAGCTGAGCCTTTCCAGCAATGGGACCTGGGGACCGATATGATGACTGGTTTAGGTAGGGAGGCCGGCCTACTAGGAGCACCTTTAGGGATTAGTGCATGAGACCGTGGGTGTTCAATTGTACATTAGAGGATGATCTTGTATCTTTCTCATCTGTAGATGTTAGATTAGTTGCCAGTGTAATTATTTTGTTTGGTAAATGTGTCAGCTTATATGATTGCATTTTTCTGCAGGTAAAAGAAGAGGCACAGCAACTCGCCCTAATTTTTGAAACTGTTGGAGCTTTTAAGGTTAAGCGCAAAGGTGGAAAAGGAAAACAAATTTTTGGCAGGTGAGTTGGATCTGGAGCAACATTAAGCAGCTACAAGCTATTTTATTTATATTTCATATCGAACTATCTGACATACACAATTTTGGCAGTGTTACTGCACAAGATCTTGTTTATATAATCAAGGCACAGCTTCAAAGGTACTGGCTTGAATATGGTTTGCATTATGATGTAAATGTCTGCTTCAACAATGAGCAACAATTACAATATCTGGAGTTTTTTCATTAACTCAAAACTTCTTCATGTTTTGTAGAGCTTGATAAACGTTGCTGAAATTTTATGTCATTAAGTATATAGCATTCACTCCCATATCTTATGCAAGGGTCTAAAACTCGCTAGGCAATCAGTCCCCTTGGCCACCTGTTGGCAATTCAAATCATATTTTCTGACAACATATAATCACCCAAATAAAATAAAATAAAATAAAAATTCCAAGGAAGTTAATATTTGTCTGAGCAATAAAGGCTACTGTTTTGGGCACGTCCAATCTTTAAAAATGCAAAAGTAATATTTTTTATGAATTGAGAGAGAATTCTGTTGTCCCAGTGTGTACTCTGTTTGGTGGCTGTTCTTGTCTTACAGTTTCTTTTCTTTCATCAACTTACAGAGAAGTAGACAAGAAGATTGTTGTTCTTCCAGAGATCCGTGAAACAGGAGAGTATATTGCAGAGTTGAAGCTTCACCCTGAAGTTGCTGCTCGAGTGAGATTGAATGTGTTTGCCAACTGAAGACAAGCACCTTGGATAACATCTACCTTATGAATAGAAAATTGATTAAGCAACCATCGTTTCAAGGTACATGGCCTATGGTATATGCATCATTGTAAGAGGAGATAATAATATTCTGATATATCAAAAACTTCTTGATAACTGAAGCCTCTAAAGTGACGGGGCAGAATATTGACACATCCAATGGTTTTCCCCTTTATGCTCAAAATGACTAAACTTTCAGGCTTTTGTTGGATTTCATTTCCTCGTTGTTGCTGTAAGAGTTTGTATAGCAAATAGAGGGAGTAGTCTCACATCTAAAAAATAAATAGGAAATAAAAGATTTATAAGTGTTCTCGAGACACTTAGATTAATTTAGAAAAAGCAAGGCTTAGGCTTGAGTTTGAGCTTGGATGATTATGGTTGATTAGTTTGGTATTAGATTTAATTAATATATTTAATTAAATCAAAGATGGGCATTGGGTCTTGGGGCTCTTGGGATTCATTAATTGTCTTGCTTAAAAACGTTTTTTTTTAATTAATAAGTTTAAATCAGAAGGTTGTGTCAAATCAACACTAATCTTCTGATATAACCGTTTGCAACACTTGATCATCCACTGCTTTTCCTTTTTTCGAGATTGGTCTCTTTATATAGAACAATATTGCAGAGTTCCATATATATAGAATACCAAAAAAATTTTATGTTCCGAGAAATAAAAAACATTAAGTAAATTCGCCAGGGGTCGAATTATTCAGTGCAGAATTTCGACTTGCAGATTGTTGAATCCTGATAGCAGGCGTCTAACGAACTACAAGCACAAGAATATGGGCGAATTTCTGCTTTAGGACATAACCTGTGTGACAACCTCAATCTATACAAGTCAGTGTATTTATTAATTTTAGTTTCTTGCATTAATTTTAGCCTCAATCTACACCAACATTTTCACCAAAACGTGCACATAACAAACACTACTACACATTAATTGCACAAAGCTTGAGTGTAATGATAAAGTGATTTTGTTTACTCTCTTTTCAAGTCAAGGATCTCTAAAATCACAACTCGTATAATAGATGCTTACTTTGTGTTAAGTCTACTATATTTCATGCATTTGATTTGTCATTAATTAAGCAACGGATGTAATTAAGATAATTAGATGTAATTAAAACTTTTAACATCAACATATGACATATTAATTATAAATAGAAAAATTATATTATGTAACGATGATATCAAGTCATTTTTGTAATAATTCAAAGATATATTGTCTCACTTGTTAAAATAAAAAAAAAATGACTAATAAATATAATTTTATTTAACACAAATCTACATATTATATCATTATTAATTGATATTATCACTTCACCCGTATAATAATATATCAAATTATATTTTTTGGGTGTTAAAAGTTATTTTTAATACTCATCAAAAAGTAATTATTATTTTCTTCTTAAAAGTAACATATAATATTAATAGAAGCAATGAGATAGATGATCATGTTTCGAAGTTATTTTAAAAATAGATTGAAAATTCATTAGATTTTTTCTTTTTTTTTTGGAGGCTGAACCCACAGTCAATTCTACTACTAAAGTAATTGGCCTTACCTAATAATTAACAGAGAAATTAAATTAAAACTAATTAAATAAGGCCAATAAAGTCAAAAGAAATTAATTGAATGAAATTGAATTAATTACCCTCTTTCTAACTAATGTAATAAATTATAAGCTTCGCTCATTGGTGAGTTCAATTTCGTGGACCAAAATCATGGGATATCATATCAATTCAATTAGTTCACTGACTTGCAAAGTAAAGGAAGTTAAAAGTTTGGTTAATTAGGTGTAACAAGTAGACTTAGAATTGGAAGCAAAGGTTGACACCATTACCATTATCATAATATAATGGGTACGTAATTATTTCTTAGTTACCTTTTGATATGTAAAAATACACATAATCACAATACTTTTTTAACAATATCATTGCAGCATCTTCAATACACATAATCACAAAACTTTTCTAACAATATCATTGCACTATTGCAGCATCTTCAATTTATATTTAATATCAAATAACTATTTTTCTATCATTGGTGTTAAGAGGTTGATGTCATGTGAGTATTTATGTCAAATTACCTTTTTAATTTTTATTGTGAAGGAAATTTATCTTTGCGCTACTTCTAGTTTAACAAATTATCATTATACTACCTCTAATTTAATAAATTATCTCTGCATCACTTACAGTTTAATAAATTATTTTATTTTAAAATAATAATTATATTTTTAATTCTAAATATATTTATATTTGTTACGATCCAACAAAGATTTTTCTCTTATAAAATGGATGATCATAAAGATATTTGAGGGGGCGAATAATTAAAAGACTTGGAACACAAAAAAAAAACATAATAAAAAAATTATACTACTGGCAGAAGACCTTTTGTAGGTACCACTCCACATGTCAACAAAAGAATCTATTTAAGCACTTTGAGTACAAGTAGCTCAAGAACCATCTCGTTGATCACAAATCGTAATTAATCCTCCAATCAGATCAGTCAATATCTTGTAATTTTCGACGCTAAATCACGTATTTGGCATCGAAAATATTTTCGATGCCAAATAATTTTGTAATTAATAAAAAAAAAATTTCTTTTAATGTCGAAATTTATTACTTTAGCGTCGAATAATTCGATGCTAAAGGGCATACGAAAATTATTATAACAAATTGACATTACAAACTAATTTCATTATAAAAGTAATTAAATTTTTAGAAAACATAAGAGCATTATTACAAATTTGTTATAAAAAAAAATTATAACAATGATATCTTTATTGATATAAAAATAAAATTACAAAATTTGTCACAATAAAAAAATATAAAATGATAAACAAAATGATAAAATATAATTTTCTATATATTTTCTCCATCTGCATTTTCATATTCTTCATCTTCACTTTCATTTGTTTTTCATTTTCTTCACTATTTTCATTTTCACCATTTCTTCATCTTCATATTCCCCAACAAAAAAATAAATAAATATTGGATGTTAATATAAAATACAAAAAATCAAACAAAACACTTAAGAAAAAAGAATTTTAGAGAGGAAATAAGACTATGAGAGAAAGAAAGTGAGAATAGGAGAAATGAAAGAACAAATCAATTTCTAGGAAAAAAATAACCTTTAGCGATGAAATGATCTTTCGTCGCTAAAAGTCCTCAAATAATGGGAATTATTTCCGCCAAAATTTTGTTCTTTAGCGTCGAAATTTTTGACTTTTAGCGTTGAAAATTCGTCGCTAAATGTAAAAAATTTAAATCTAATCTAATTAGACGATAAATTCAAATTTTAGAAAGCGAGATTTTGAAATATTTAAATTTACCCTTTAACATTGAAATATTTGACTTTTAGCGTCGAAAATTCGTCGCTAAATGTAAAAATTAAAATCTAATCTTATTAGGCGATAAATTCAAATTTTAGAAAGCGAGAATTCAAAAAATTAAAATTTACCCTTTAGCGTCGAAATATTTGACTTTTAGCGTCGAAAATTTGTCACTAAATGTCAAAAATTTAAATAGGTGGGAATTCGAAAATTTTAAATTACGCTTTAGCGTAGAAATTAAAATTCGATGCTAAAGGGACAACCCTTTAACGTCAAAATTATTTTGACGCTAAAGGGTTACATTTTAGCGTCGAAATTTAAATTCGACGCTAAAAGATTTATTAACGTCGAAAAAAATTTTGACGCTAAAAGCTTGGACGTTGAAACTCTATTTTCTTATAGTGTAGCTCAAGAACCATCTCGTTGATCACAAATCGTAATTAGTCCTCCAATCGGATCAGTCAATATCTTCACCACACAAATGAACATTGCTGATTCATCTTCACTCGTCCCTAAAAAGTATGGCCCACTTGATCCCTTACGCTTTCACACAAGGTTTTTTTACCTTTATTTGTATGTGAATGTCAATACACATACTCGACCTATCCAACCAATGGATATAGAAAATTATACTCATACTATATCATGATGTACCAAACCACCATCAGTCACATCCCCACAAGATTTTTATAATTCCTATATAGTACTATCCTCAACATGCTTGATGTAACACCCCATATTTAGAATGTACAGTAATGCACGTCATGTACATCATGCTCATGTAGGTCTTGTATGTGATGCTCGTCGCTCGCTTGATTGATATGCATAATGACCAAGACTATTGTATGATTCCATGAACATTTAGGCTTCAATCTGCCTTTAGTTTACAAGTCGGCATTTTCATGTTTGTGGAGCGTTCTTCATGATGTTTGAACGTAAGTCAGTGTTCGCAACGTGTTCGTCTTCACATTCCAATAAAACTTTCCAAAGAGATCTCGTTCGAATGGCATTTTTTAGGTCGTTCGAACACAATTTTTCAGAGTACTAGTGTTTGAGTTGCGTTTGATGGGTGTTCGAACGCGATAGCGATTTTTTGACAAAAAATTCTAGAATCTTGGCCCATTATATAAATAAAGTTTTATAGTTTTGAACATACATATTGTTGACGGGCGATTTTCGTCCCAGGGGCAATTTCAAGATAATCCTCCTTCAATCTTGTATTTGTTTGGTTATGGGACACCAAAAGCAAACTTAGCAGAAGGAAAAATAAACACACAGATCGACAAGAGAGTTTTAACGTGGTTCGGCGGAGAAAGTCCAGCCTACGTCCACGGGCACAAAGTGGGGTGTTGTTTTTATTATCAAACCAAGTTCGGCCGACCTGTTTTCAGGAAGGGTCTCAAGGAACGGAGTTGTTTGTCTGTGTTTTTTTTTTTTACAAATGGTGCTATTTCTTTTCTTACAAATTTCGCCATCCCTTAAAAATGAAACCAACTCTCCTTTATATACTCAGAGATTACAACACTATTCCTATGATCTCATGATGTTTTCCGCATGATTCCCGACTGATTGAAGGGTTCTCTGCCCCAAAACTGTCATCGCCGAAAGTGAGTCTGCCATCTGACGGCCTGTCACATCACTTTGCCTCATCTTCTGCCACACGCAATACAACGAAGCCAGCCTGAATAGAGACTTCAAACGGTGGTGAATGTCAGAGGGAAGAGTCCAAACTGCCCTATCACATGTCGGTCGTCTAGAGGTCGGCCAGATGATCTGCCGAACTACCCAAACTGTTTCCGTCCTGACCCAAAATATCTGAGCTCATTAACTTGTTCCAAAAGGTAAGATAAAACCAAACCGAGTCGTCGGTCTACTATGGTCGGCCTCGGCTCTGAGGTTGTCGGTCTCTAGAAACTATGCCAAACTGTATACTCTGGTCGGCCAAATCTGGGAGACTGGGCACGAACATCATCCCTGGCCGAGGAATAACCCAAGCCCTCGGAACATCTGATCCTCCAATAAGAAGGAAAATTCCCTCTCTGCCTTTGCCCCACTGTTCAAAATAATTGTTACAAAAAACATCATCAACATATGTCCCTTAGTTCTCGGTATCAACGAGTTAGCGAGTTGATGCCAGGAACTATAAAAAAGATGGTGTACTGATAAACTAGTTGATGGTCGCTCCAGGAGCCACAGAGAAAACCGCATTGGCTGCCAATCTGGTCGTTCATGTCATCTTCATGTGCTCGGTCACTAAGGATTCTGATATCCGTCCAAATGATCTTCTGGCTTGAAGCAAATAAACCATGCTGATATTAATCCACTTGATGTGACATAACCCGACCCTGAGGTAGCAGAGTACTTGGCTCCGAGGGAATGTTACCTCCCCGGACCAATAGAGAGCCGGCCATGAGGGAGATACTTCGACCTCATGCCGATGAAGATCCTCTCGGTGGTTCCCCGAATCAGGTCCTAAATAGATTTCGATTCCTGAACCAGTTTCAAACCAGATTCGGTTCCTTTTCTTCCTTCGATAGGAATCAGAAATGACAGTTCGGTTCGGAAACCAAACCGCGGTCAAGGCTACATATTTACATGTCATGTATGAAAAGAGCAATAATGATGGCCATATCATGGTTGTCAGGGTATTAAAGACTTAATGCACCCTGCTAATGAATATATGATATGTGTTAATCTATAATATTCTATCTCAATTGTTATTAATATAGTTAATTTCAAATTTAATATATATGTCAAAAATATTAGTCAACGTACGTATCACATCATTCATACATCAATCCCACACAAGTGTTTCTCATTATAAAGGGATGGTAAAATATAAATTCGGGTGTATTTTAGTGGATCGAAGTCTACATATAGATCCAGAGAATTATCGGATCCAAATATAGATATACCGAATTCGAATTCAGATATATCTAGACCGGATCTAGAAACATAAATTCTTTAAAATTTTCCTATTTAAATTTATATTTTTGAAAGTTGAATGTAATATCTTCTAAATTAAGAGAAATAATGTTAATAATTAAAAATCAATTTATTTTTTAAAATAATTGTAACAAGTCAAATAGTCAAACTGCGTCTGGGTCACTGGATTTGCCATCTCTAGTAGTTTAGATGATTGTCACCTTACCATTTATTGATAATAAAAAATCAAAGATCAGTTGGTGAGCTGGTCTTCAAATATTAACATGGTAACAAAATAATAATATATTTTTTTTTCAATCGTTGAAAATCTTGCCGCCAAACCACTCATTACGGGCTTAAACAAAATAGGTTAAACTTCCAGCTATCACAGACACTTATAAGAATCACAATTCGAACCCATAATCTAAAAGTTAAATTATGAATCCTACACCACCAAACCACGCCCATTAAAGACAATAAATTGATAAAATTATTCTTAACATGTAAAAGCTTCCTCAAAAGATAATAAAATAAATAAAAAATATTTAGTAATAGATTTTTTCCCCACTAGAGAATGATATAAATAAAAAAGGATTCTTAGAACCCCTATGGATGGCAATTGCAGTGATTTACACCATTTGATTTGTTAGCATTATTGTAAAAAAAATTAACTTTTAATTATTAACATTAGTTCTCTTGATTTTATACGACAGTACATTCAAGTTTCTCCTAAATCTTTCCTATGTGAATTATTCAACTGGGTCACACTAGTCATGTGTTGGAAAATAAAAGTCAATTTACATATCAATTATCCAAAAAATAAAAATAAAAATCGGAAGCAAGCAAAAATATTGAAGTGGAATTAATTTTTCTACTGCAGACTACATGATAAGTGTGGTTTATACCCACTTATTCCTGCATTCTTAGCTTACTATTTTGTTAGTTTCCGTTTCATTTAATGTATTTGTAGTTTGTTTTATGTTTTATTTGTAGGAAGCATTAATACATGGATCTTGGGGCATTTATACGTGTTTTGGGACCATACGGACGCATCGGAAGCACAAGGGAAGAGCGGAAACGTAGAATCGAAAAACTAGAAAAATACACCTGCGTCGCGACGCGCCTTCAAAATGCTGCGCCATACAAAATACCGAGACTTGGGCGCCGCGGTGCCCCGCAGCGACCAGAAACTCAATTTTTAGGGTTTTAGGTGTCCAATGACCCCAAGGCTTTATTATAAATACATTAGTTCGTCCACAACACAAAAGGGGAGGCTAATACACATCTCAAAACACAAAACACTCAATTTTAGAGAGATCCAAGGAGCAGGATTGAAGAGCGACAAGAGGAGACGAAGGCGGTGACGTCAGAAGACGAAGAGATTCAATTCGAGTTTTATCTTCTTGTTTCTTTCTTAGAACTCTAATGATTTCCATTAGATTCATGACTTTGTTTTCATTGTTTTTATCTATTGTCATGAACTAAACTCCTTAATTCTGGAGAATGATTTAATCGATGCTTGAACATTGTATTGTTTGCTAATTTTATTATGAAGTTTTATTGAGTTTATTTATATTCTTTTGAGTTTAATGCTTCTTGGTTGCTGGCCACAATTAAGATGATGAATGTTTAGAATCTATCACTCGAGAGAGGGGTTTTGAATAGATTTAGAGAATATAACCTAGGAATTTTATAGAGTTCGAGAGAATATATTAGTTCCTTTGAAGTCGTAACATAGAATCATAAAACGTAACGATTTGTTAACTACTAGATTTTTATAGAGATATCGAAGTCTGTAGTTGATGATATTTTCACTGATACTCGAGAGAGTGAGTGGATATATTCGGAGTCTTGACTTATAAACAATATAACTAAACAAGTTAATCGGCATGACAATTACATAGGTGACAGCTAGGTGAAATCAGACACTAGAATCTCTATCATATTAGTTTCTCCTATCTAAATATTTTCATATTTTATTTATTTATTTAAATCTTTATTAATTATCGTCTAAATAAAGTTATGATTATCAATTGTAGTATTTAATGCGAGTTAACGCAATCCCTGTGGGTTCGACACTCTAAACTCATTTATACTAAAACTTGACACCGTACACTTGCGGTACGATATAAAATATCACAACAAGTTTTTGGCGCCGTTGTCGGGGAATTATTGTTTAATTCACATTAATACTATTACCAAGTAATCTTAGCTTTAATTTATATTTTTATTTTATTTTTATTTTTATTATTAGTTTATTTTTGTTTATACTTATTTTTTGTTTTGTTTTTATTTCATTTATTGATATTTGGCTTTTGGTGCTTCAATGAATGCGAAGATCCACAAGTCTTGACTCGCTCCTGTTTGATCTTGAAATAGAAAGAACATCGAGGAGACTAAAGAAATAAAGAAAAATTGAAAAAGAAACAATGACGGCTGAAAACAGAGAGATCAACCCACGTCATGTGGCAATCAGAGATCACTTCAAGCCGGTCGTAGATGATACTTATTATGGGATTGCACATCAACCAATCAACGCCAATAATTTTGAGCTAAAACCTGCATTGATCAACATGGTACAAAGAAATCAGTTTGGGGGTTCAGCTGTAGAGGATCCCAACTTGCACTTAAGGATGTTCCTGGAAATCGCAGATACCATAAAGTTGAATGGCGTGAGTAAAGAAGCTATCAGGCTACGCTTATTCTCATTCTCTCTACGGGATAAAGCGTGGGATTGGCTTCAATCAATACAGACGGGGAGTATCATGACATGGCAGGATATGGCCACAAAATTTCTTGAGATGTTCTTTCCACCATCTAAATCAGCTCTGCTAAGGGCAGAAATTAGTATATTTAAGCAGCTGGAGACTGAGACTTTATATGAAGCATGAGAGCGCTTTAAGGATTTACTCCGAAGATGCCCACAACACGATTATGCAGACTGGGACCAGATTCAATTGTTCTATAATGGGCTGAATGGTTCGAATAGGTCTGTGGTTGATGCAGCAGCTGGGGGAACTCTATTCAAGAAATCAGCCGAGGACGCCTACAATCTGTTAGAAGAAATGACCATTAACCACTTCCAATGGCCAAGTGAACGCGCTACAGTGACCAAAGTGGCTGGAATATATGAAGTGAACCCTCTTGTGGCACTAACAACTCAGATTTCCACCTTATCTACTCAAGTAGCAGCCCTCACAAATCCACGAGCACAAGCATCAATTGAATCAGCGGCGGCTACAAATATGTGGTTATTGGAATGAGACCCAAACTTTGAGTAAGTTCAGTATGTGAACAATCGGAACTTCAACAGTTATAGAGGAAATCTTGTGCCTAACCGCTATCATCCAAACCTGTCATATGCTAATACAGAGAATGCCTTGCAACATTCATCTGGCTTCGACTATCAAAGAGTTGAGCAGAAATCTTCCTTAGAAACAACATTGACCAACATTGATAAGAATGAGTCAAGACTGAACAACATTGAGACACACATGGAAAATATCGGGGCAACAATGAAGTCCTTAGAAACACAGATTGGACATATTACTTCATCCATGACCAAGCAGCAGTAATGGGTATTTGGATAAATTGCCACAGCCTATCAAGCTATTTTTTTCATGCCAAAGCAGCAAGTAGACACCAAAGAAGAAGCTACCATGACCACCACTTGGGTGGTTGCGTCTAGCTGAAGACATTAAACTTAGTGCTTGCGGGGAGGCAACCCTTGCATTTATTTTATTTTTATTTTCTTTATTTTTATTTTTTATTTTTATTGTGTGCTATTTATTCGTTTGCATGCTATTTATGCAGGTAGCACGAGACACAAAGCCCGCGCAACCAAATTCTGACCAGCGGGAGCCTGATCAACTCCATGTACGGTAGTGTTGTTCCTTAATTTTGTTTCTTTATATTTATCTTTCATTGAGGACAATGCAAATTTTAAGTTTGGGGTGTGTGCATATATTCCTGCTATTTATTTGCTATAAAAAAAATTGTTTTTGTTTTTATTCCTTGATAGTAAAACATAGTCTAATGATGAATTTGTTTGCTTTAGATGAAATCTTAGAAACGATAAGTCACAATTGATTTTTATCTGATGCCTTGAGTAGATGATCTAGGTTAGACTCGTAAGCACTTAATAATAGGTTTTTAGCAGTAGGAACATAAGTAGTTGGCAAAGTGACTAGTTGAAGAAATTATTTTCTGATAAATGACCGTTTGCGTAGATATTTATCTCAATATGCAAGTATTATGATTTTTGGTATGAAAAGAAAAAGCAAATGAAAAAAAAAACATCTATAATCGATAAGCGTGAAGCTACCTATGGGCGAGTGTTATGACCACCATAAAGAGAAATGCTACCTTAAAAGGTAGGTGTGTTGAAAAAAAAAAAAAAAAAATAGCAGAAAAAGAAAAAAAATTCATACCATATTGAGCAAAGAAATGCAGATATAGAGTTCTTTTGAGATATCTAGGTTGGTTTGACCCATCGGATCTCAATTTTGGAGACAAAATCATATAGTTGGCTTACTTATGAGTCGAGCTGTGAATAAACCCTTACACACACACACTGTGAGTCTAGCTTAGATGGTTTATTCAAGAACTTGGATTTGAGTCGCAATTGTGTACTTTGAAGGTTCTCTGATTTCATTAACAAGCATTCTGTGAGGACAATAATATGCATAACTATCAGAATTATTTTATTTTATTACTTTTTATTTATTTTATATTTTTTGCATGATTGTGTGTGAAAGACGTTTGTGGGTATCGTCGCTGTAAGCCCTTACGAGACTATAACTCGTCTACGAGGGTCACCTAGGGGTTTAAAGGCTTGTTGCATACGCTAAATGCAATCGTGATCCCTACGAAAGTGGCCTAGTTAATATTATTTTTATTTTATTTTTTGTTCGGGACTAGCAAAATCTTAAGTTTGGGTGTGTTTGATAAGTGTGGTTTATACCCACTTATTCCGGCATTATTAGCTTACTATTTTGTTAGTTTCCGTTTCATTTAATGTATTTGTAGTTTGTTTTATGTTTTATTTTTAGGAAGCATTAATACATGGATCTTGGGGCATTTATACGTGTTTTGAAACCATACGGACGCATCGGAAGCACAAGGGAAGAGCGGAAAACGCAGAATCGGAAAACCAGAAAAATACACCTGCGTCGAGAAGCGCCATTGCTGCGCGTCGCGACGCGCCTTCAAAAATACTGCGCCATAAAAAGACCAGCGCCACGACGCCCCGCAGTGACCAGAAACTCAATTTTTAGGGTTTTTAGGTGTCCAATGACCCCCAAGGCTTTAATATAAATACAGTAGTTCGTCCACAACACAAAAAGGAGGCTAATACACATCTCAAAACACAAAACACTCAATTTTAGAGAGATCCAAGGAGGAAGATTGAAGAGCGACAAAAGGAGACGAATGCGGTGACTAGGGGTGTTCATAGGGTCGGGTCGACCCGCGACCCGACCCGACCCGCACTAACCCGACCCGATCTGGTCGGGTTTTTGAATTTTAAAATTAAATTTCGGGTCAAATTGGACCCGACCCGAAATTTCGGGTCGGGTCACGGGTTTATCTCAGAAAATTCAGGTTTGACCTGACCCATACTTGTAGTTGGAATGGCAAAGTGTGTTCTTGGTGTTCAAGAGGTTCTAAGTTCGAATCTCTTCATCCACAATTTCGAAAAAAAAAATTTCTTTCATTAAAAATGAAATGTTATTGTTGGGAATCGAACCTGAGATTCCCAGCATATCAATTAGAGCCTTTGTCATTTCAGCTACGCACATATCTTGTAAAATTTGTATCAAAAAAATATATATATTATACTTACTGCAAATTATATTGACCCGACCCGACCAGCAGTTTTTTTGACCCGACCCGCGCGGGTCACCTCCTCAAATTTCAGATTTCGGGTCAAATGACCCGAATGACCCGACCCGATCGAGTCATAAAAAAAATGAAAAACCGGACCCGACCCGACCCGTGAACACCCCTAGCGGTGACGTCTGAAGACGAAGAGATTCAATTCAGATTTTATCTTCTTGTTTCTTTCTTAGAACTCTAATGATTTCCATTAGATTCATGACTTTGTTTTCATTATTTTTATTTATTCTCATGAACTAAACTCCTTAATTCTGGAGAATGATTTAATCGATGCTTGAACATTGTATTGTTTGATAATTTTGTTATGAAGTTTTATTGAGTTTATTTATATTCTTTTGAGTTTAATGCTTCTTGGTTGCTGGCCACAATTAAGATGATGAATGTTTAGAATCTATCACTCGAGAGAATGAGTTTAGAATAGATTTAGGGAATATAACCTAGGAATTTTATAGAGTTCGAGATAATATATAAGTTCCTTTGAAGTCGTTAATATAGAATCACAAAGCGTAACGAGTTGTTAACTACTAGATTTTTATAAAGTTGTCGAAGTCTGTAGTTGATGATATTTTCACTGATACTCAAGAGAGTGAATGGATATTTTCGGAGTCTTGACTTATAAATAATATAATTGAACAAGTTAATTGGCATTACAATTACATAGGTGACAGCTAGGTGAAATCAGACTCTAGAATCTCTATCATATTAGTTCCTCTATCTAAATATTTTCATATTTTATTTATTTATTTAAATCTTTATTAAATATTGTCTAAATAAAATTAGGATTATCAATTGTAGTATTTAGTGCGAGTTAACGCAATCCTTGAGGGTTCGACACTCTAAACTCATTTATACTAAAATTTGACACCGTACACATGCGGTACGATATAAAATATCACAACACTGCACAATATTGAAATGGCACACTAGAAGTACATAGTGTACGTTCTATAAGTATATAGTGCATGTTTGGTGAAAAAAAATTTAGGGGCATGGTTTAGTAGTGTGTAACACCCCAGTGCGGAGACGTTACCGGCAGGTGATGGATCCTCACCACCACCCTAAGCCTCTTACTATCATTAAACTTTCTTAACTATTCTTTTGACTATATTACTATAATAGACATTTCTTAAATTATTTCTTAAACCAAATAGTGTTGAACGAACAACTCACACTTTAAATAAATACTTATACCTCATATAAATAACATTATATACCTTTAGACTTGACTCACGACGACATGTATGCATTCTATCTGAATGCGAAGAAAAAACTTAGCATGACAAACCCATACTTTAGTGACTGCAGTAAACTCCATTCCTCGATCTTTAGGCTCATGTGCTACTATGGCTCACCAGATAAAGCTACCTGCAAAACAAACAATGGAGTTGGGAGGGGTCAGATCGTTTGAACGACCTGGTGAGTGGATACTAAAAACAATAACAAAACCACAAGAAAAATCGAAAACATATCCATAAACCATTTTTCATGCATATACTGTCAAAAACACATCAAGCGCTCAACGCCCAAGTCACGCGCATAGAGGAACGAACGATCCCTTGTCGACAAGGTAGCGGGTAATACCATTTCAGATGGATGAGACCCTAACGATCACCCCGGCCGAAACATATGATGAGTCGTAAAAACATAAAAAACATGCAACGAGCGTCGGGGCGGAAACATAACAATGATCGATCATCTCAGCAGAGACATAGATTGCTTAGAAATCATAAAAGCAATAAACAAGTGCTGAGACGGAAGCATAAAAACATCATGCATATTCTTCATCAATTTAAAATCCCAAAACTTGAAAAGAAATTTAAAACATAAGTCAAGAAAACATAAAAATAAAAATAAAACAAACAAACAAACAAAGCATCCACTCATAGTGTTATGGTAATTCGAGAGCGGTACACGGTGTGGAGGATCGTCGAGTATCCTGGCATCGATCTAAAGCCAAAATAACTGTTAGTTTCTATAACTCGGAACATTTTCATATGGCATAAAAGAATATGTAATGTATGGACTCTTAATCTTTCTGGATATATGAAATATTTATGGCATATATGAATTTTACGGCTTAAATTTCGAGTTACGCAAGTGTGATAGCGAAATTCCAAATTCTACGCAGTCGTTAAAATTTTCTGCTCAACAGTTAACTTTGAAAATTCACTGCGACTAATAGGGATGGAATCTAGAGTTGAAATATTAATAGAATAGAATTTCATGTGTCTAGTTTATGTCGGTTTTTACGGATCTCAGTTTCGATTTCATAAACTCAAGTAATAAGGCGAAATTCAGGGGTGGTCAGAAAAACAAACTGGGTTTATCGCAGCAGGTCACCAAACTTCGAAAATTCGGTGTGGCTTCATCCTAGGTCCAAAAATTCTAATTTTTGGATATGTTATTTCCTTATGTATCTAGGTTATCCAGAATTTTACGAATCATGATTCCAACTTCAGAAACTCAAGTATTTGCGATGTTTTTAGCTGATCCAAAGTATCGTATCTAGAGTGTCCTTAATCTTTGTACTTATTGACACCATTCCAATCCAACATTCTTTCTTAGAAGAAACAATTACTCTTATGCATATAACCAGACTAGTCTTTCTAATAATCTTCTCATGTTATTATATGACCTTTCAAATCATTGAGTTGTTCAAGCACCTTTTAAATTATGATAAATCTATAAAATTGTATCATTCGTTCTTCAGTTTAAAGATATTTTGATGGATTCCAGATATGACAAATCTCGCCAAAATTCTTATCCTAGCTATGACTAACATAACCTATATAATTTCTTTCCCAATCTTTACAAACTCTTGCTTTGTACTAGACATCATGATTCTTCAACCTGAAGCTTCACATATTATCGATCATCTAAATCATTCTCATCATAACCCATCTGCATTGTTATTATCTCGATGTGGCTCTTCCCATTATCTCTCTTCAAAAGAATTTTTGGTATATGTGTTCAATGAATGACCTAGATCTCTTTATTATTCCCAGAATTTATTACACAACCCGTCACTATATTCATTAAGGTGTAATCGATCCTGATTATTTAAAGCAACTACAAGACTCTGATACTAGTTATGAATCTCAATTAGAGACTTCTATTATTATGTTCTTTCTAGTACTGCCGAATGTACTAAACTGCTTATGGCATGCTCTTGCACTGGAAGAGGGTATGAATATTAAGTTAACTAACATATCATGTTTTATATCTTCTTAGGATTTTCACGATTTGGGCTCTCCCCCATACTATCCATTTGTGCTATATACTTTCATATTCAAGAAGAATATGCCATTCTTGTTATTACATAATTTATGTTTTATCGTCTTCAGGGCTTTTACTACTTGAAGAATCACCTCTCATGGTTTCTTTAAATCCTTTTCTCACTAGTAAGTGCTCGCAATGTACTAATTACGTATTGACTCCAAATATTTTTGTGCAAAACCTTCAGGAAGTCCAGTGAATTTTTCTCCACATAACTTCTGATATTCTTCAAAGGATAACACTCACGTTTATAGTTAATAAGGGATGACATACTAAATTTATTGGTCTATATATAAATGTCTATCTTCGGTTAAGTCTTTCAATATGTGAATCCCTCGTTTCAATATCAATTCATACTTAATTAATCTTTTGCTCCTTTTTAAGAGATGTAGTCTTATTATAATCTTCTTTTATATATTACCCAATCAGCCTAACCCTCAATCCAAATATTCTAGACCGAGTATTATCATTGTTAACATATTATATCCTAAAATCCTTGTATCTTCTTCCAATATTTTTCAAACCAATTGGTGACTAGTACTGAGTTCTCGCGGTAACTAAGAATCGAGTTGGTTTTCAATAATGAAAACCTTGGATGATAAAGAAGTACTAGTACTTGAAAAAGGGAATTACTTATGGTTGGGGTTTATTTAGCCTCTTATCGAAGAATAATATAAAGAAAACGAGCAGAGTCCCGAACTTCTATTATGCTTATCAATCACAATGCTGGAGATTTATACTATTAAGGTGACTAACTTTCATCATTGATGCTTTAGCCATATACCATATTGTTCATTCCGCTAGAAAGCTTTATTGTTCTAGAAAGGATCACAACGTGGGGAATGGTATATTCATTTGTTTGGATAGAAAGACTTTCTTGGAAAAGAACATAGATATTGTCTAGTGAGCCAGAAATGGGTATTACTAGAAAAATAGGAGCACTACTTGTGCTTTGGGTTTCATAGAGAACTTCAATTTTGCTATTAATATGTCCATACCTCTACCATGGCACTCGCTCGATACCAAAATTGCTATGTAACTCACTAATTACTTACTTATCTGAAATATCAATTAGGGTTTTAGGATTCTCTCCCTTTTTATCTTTCCTGAACAGTCTCATCTTACTACCTCATCATCCCTTATTGGGAAAAACTAATTCTAAACATAATTTGGCACTCTGCCATGAATTCACATGTCTGGTTCCAATCTCTGATTAACAAAATGCCTATGAAAGGAATAAACTATCCATATGAGACATTCTTTACTGAGTCGAATCTTAGGCTTACTCGAGGATACTGGAGAGTATCCCCTTATATATGGGTACCCTGGGCGTACCACACATTTAAGATCCAATCACCCTCCTACTGCAGTCACTGACCCCAAAACCTGGCTCTGATACCATATTTGTAACACCCCCAGTACAGAGACATTACCGGCAGGTGATGGATCTTCACCACCACCCTAAGCCTCTTACTATCATTAAACTTTCTTAACTATTCTTTTGACTATATTACTATAATAGACATTTATTAAATTATTTCTTAAACCAAGTAGTGTTGAACGAACAACTCACACTTTAAATAAATACTTATACCTCATATAAATAAAATTATATACCTTTAGACTTGACTAACGACGACATATATGCATTCTATCTGAATGCGAACAAAAAACTTAGCATGACAGACCCATACTCTAGTGAATGCAGTAAACTTCATTCCTCGATCTTTAGGCTCATATGCTGCTATGGCTCACCAGATAAAGCTACTGCAAAACAAACTGTGGAGTTAGGGGGGTCAGATCGTTTGAACGAGCTGGTGAGTGGATACTAACAAAACCACAAGAAAAATCGAAAACATATCCATAAACCAATTTTCATACATATACTGTCAAAAACACATCAAGCGCTCAATGCCCAAGTCGCGCGCGTAGACTGAGCGAGGAATGAAGGATCCCTTGTCGACAAGGTAGCGGGTCATACTATTTCAGATGGATGAGACCCTAACGATCACCCCGGCGGAAACATATGATGAGTCGTAAAAACATAAAAAACATGCAACGAGCGTCGGGGCGGAAACATAACAATGATCGATCATCTCAGCGGAGACATATAGATAGCTCAGAAATCATAAAAGCAATAAACAAGCGCTGAGACGGAAGCATAAAAACATCATGCATATTCTTCATCAATTTAAAATCCCAAAACTTGAAAAGAAATTTAAAACATAAGTCAAGAAAACATAAATAAATAAAAAAGCATCCACTCACAGTGTTATGGTAATTCGAGAGCGGTACACGGTGTGGAGGATCGTCGAGTATCCTGGCATCAATCTAAAGCCAAAACAACTGTTAGTTTCTATAACTCGGAACATTTTCATATGGCATAAAAGAATATGTAATGTATGGACTCTTAATCTTTCTGAATATATGAAACATTTATGGCATATATGAATTTTACGGCTCAAGTTTGGAGTTACGCAAATGTGATAGCGAAATTCCAAATTCTGCGCAGTCGTTAAAATTTTCTGCTCAATAGTTAACTTTGAAAATTCACTGCGACTAATTGGGACGGAATCTAGAGTTGAAATTTTAATAGAATAGAATTTCATGTGTCTAGTTTATGTCGGTTTTTATGGATCTTAGTTTCGATTTCAGAAACTCAAGTAATAAGGTGAAATTCAGGGGTGGTCAGAAAAACAAACTGGGTTTATCGCAGCAGGTCACCAAACTTCGAAAATTCGGTGTGGCTTCATCCTAAGTCCAAAAATTCTAATTTTTGGATATGTTATTTCCTTATGTATCTAGGTTATCCAGAATTTTACGAATCATGATTCCAACTTCAGAAACTCAAGTTATAAGCTAAAGTACAAGGGCTATCCAAGTGAAAAACTGGGCACATGGGCAGCAAGTTGCCCAATTTTAAAATTCGATCTGGTCTCATCTTAAGCCTTAAAATACTAATTTTTGGATATGTTACTCTCTTATGTGTCTAGTATACCCAGAAATTTACGAAACTCGATTTCGACTTACAGAACACAACTTATGACCAATTACATTTGACCTGTCCAGAAACCATTTCAGGTTAACTTCACCACTCAATTACCTTTTTTATCATCTTACTTGATACTTCTTAATCTGGCAACCCCCAACAGATTTTTCAATATTTTAAACACATATTATTACATAAAAAAAATTGATTAATTCCTAAATTTTTCCTAGGCTTAGCATTTCGTCAAATACTTGATGTACGCATTGCGCATACTTACCATTTCCACAATTTATACTTGTTCTAACTCTATTTACAAAACCATTACACCTTAACGTGTTTCAAGCCACTATTACACAACCAAAACAGCCCCTTATATTCCATTTTATCATCGGCCGAAAATTGCCCCAATGTCACTATCTAATTTCAATTTCTTACAACACCACTCATCTTTTCCAGCATACCACATCAACCAAAGCTTACTCATTCTTTAATCATGGATTAGCAAAAAAAATTAAGATCAAACCAAAACAACTTCTCGTTAATCATCTTTATAAACAAAGCACCATTTCATTCATTCTACCACTCAATATCACCATCATTATCATTACAAGCATCATATATTAACATCAACAATAAAATTTCAAAATTAAAATTTATAAAATAAGATTATTCTCACCTTCATCAACCTGGTTTCATGCTCAATAGGCTTCCAAGAACTTAAACTCACTCCTAGTCGTTTGTTTTGTGCTTGGTCAAGCTTGATCATCAAGGCTACCCTTCTCACACTCTCGGCTGGCTCCATTTTACTCTCCTTTATTTGCCTCTTCTTCTTTCGGCAGTGGAAGAATAAGCCATTTTCTTCCCCCCTTTTTTTTATTCCTTTAACTCTTAGGGTCTGTTTGGTTCAACGGAGGGGAGGGGAGAGAATGAATTTTAATTAAATATGTGTTTGGTTCAAAGGAGGGGAAGGGAGAGGATGAGAGAGTTTTTAATTAGATATATGTGTGATTCAAGAAAGGAGGAGAGAAATTTTAAAACTAATTTACTATTTTATCCTTGTAGCCTTTTATAAATAAAATTAAAACAATATAGACTTATATTATCTTTAAATTAAACAAAGAATAAAATTAAAATTAAAAACTCTACATAATACGTGTTATTAAAAATAAAATTAAAACAAATATAATATAAGAGAATAAGAATTGAATGGTGAAGCAAATATAAGAGGGATTTGTAATTAGGATAATTTTGGATTTTAATATATAAGTAGGGATAATTTAGTCAATGTATTTAAAATTTTAATTGTTCACTTTCTCCCCTCTCCAAAACCCCACACTTTTGGAGGGGAGCTAAAATTGGCTTAGGAGAGATTTTGCCCCCCTCCCCTCCAAAAAATTGAACCAAACAAACATAATTTAAAATAATCTCTCACTTCCTCTCTCCTCCAAAACCCCCAACCAAACACTCTTAAATATTTTTGCAATGAAAGAGTAGAAAAAATAAGATCATTCTAGATACGGGCTTAGCCTCAACACTCAAATTTGTCCGGCCCATATGAATTTTTTTATTTCAAAATTTTAATGCCCAATGACAAACTTCTATGGGCTTGTTATTTGTTTGATTTGCTTGAGTGTACACAGTAATTTAGTGGAGTGTACTTAATAGGCCATTTATTAGATGCACCCAAATTATTTCCTTTATACACCCGATGCGCTTGCCAATTTCATATGAAGTCCATAAGCCCACCAAATTATATTTCATTTTCCAATTAAGTATTTCTTCCTTTATCTCGGAAAAAAAAAAAATTATCCGGGCCACCGAGATTTTAATTTAACTAGATCGAAAAATTTTGGGCGTTACTACTTTCGATCTCTTATTAGATTATGTGCTGTTACCATACATTGAATCGAATCTCTTTGTTCAAGATACTAATTTACGTTATTATTTACACATGTTAATATATATATATTCTAAAATTCCATACATTTTGGTCGAGTTTAGTTTAATTGTATCAATTAATTAAATGATATACGGTAAATACACATTACACAAGCGCACGTATTATATAAATATTATAAAAATATCGATCACACGATGACTTATTTCTTACGGTGTTAATTATTGACGCTACTTATTTACAAGTATCTAATTGGGGTTGGAATGAACTGTTTGTTGTTGGTTGAAGTTAGATTTGATTAAAATAAATAAATAAATAGATAAAAATACAAAGAAAATACTAAGGAAAATAAAAAAAATAAGGCAAATCTTCTAGGGTTGTGAATCCACACAATATTATTCTAATGATAAATTGATTCTCTTATACATGTGCAATATATTAGTTTGTTAACCTGGAACACGAAGATATGCATAAGCCTCTTCCGATTGTCGAATGCAAACACCTAAAGTAACTCAATTAACTATATTCATATGTTGACTAAGTTACCTGAATTCATTAAAGTCAAGTTCCAATTATATCTACCCAAGCCCGACAGATATATTCTTATGCTGTAAGGAAATCCCTAAAGTGAGATCGTGTGCTATTGAATTTAAGGCTGAAACATAAAATCCATTTTCCAAGTTCATTTTACATTTACCACATCAATCTTATTAGTGATCAGTCAACAATAAGCATTGAGATTAAAATTCAATAAACAAGCCAATGTATTAAACATTATATTAGAAAATCAATTATTAAACTCGTGAATATTGTGTTTCATCATTTCCATAGATTAAAATAAAATGTTGGGGTTAGGGGATTCACATTTAATATTTCAAACCTAGGAATCTCACTTTTTGTAATATATAAATTGACATTATTATCAATTCTGCTTTCTCATGAATTAATAATGTCAAACATATAAAACCAGCCATATAGGCGGTAGTCAATTTTAGTCCATTTACACCGACTATATAGGCGGTAACCGGTTATTATATCAAACCGACCATATATGCGGTAATCCATTTTTATATTTAAACCGACCATATAGGCGGTAACATAGTATTTTTATTATTTTCGGGTTGGGCAACGGGTTTGATACTAAAACCCGACCCGGCCCTATAATATTTTTATTATTTTTCTTACATTTTTATATTATTTTTCTAAAATTTTTATTATTTTTCTAAAATTTTATAATTTTTTTTAAAAAATTTATTATTATTTCATTTGTATATTACTTTTGTTGTATTAAAACTTTATATATATATATATATATAATAATTTTTGGGACATAAAATAACTAATATTTATATTTCAAAATAAATAATTTTTGGGACATATGGGAATTTGAAAATTTATTTTCAATCCAGTTTGAAGATGAAACTTTATACATAAATGTTTTGAAATTGGGGCGATTACCACCTTACCCATTTCTGAATCTAATATATGACACTTAACCCCTTATTATTTCTGTATTATCCCATAATTTCTTTAAACCAATGCTCTTTTACAATTTTACTTTATTGACAGATAAAGTCCAAAATCACTTCTTGAAATTGATTATTAACAAGTCCTAATTTTTTTATTTATTTTTTAATATTTAATTTGTTTGTTTCTATGAAATAGATAATATTTATTTTAATTATACATATATAATATACAAAATTTTATTATATTTATAACTTTTGTTTTGGAAAGTTTCAAATGTCTATTGTGTAAGTAGGAAAACTATATGAGAGAAGATTTTATATAATCAAATAGTATGGGTAATATGATAACTGTCATTCTTTTTTTATTTTAATTAAAATCTTATTTGTTTATCGTATAAAATTCTACAAATTGCATAAATACGACTTCAGCCGTATACTTTTATGTTCAAGAAAATGATACTGGCATCACAAGACTTTGTTGGAGTCTGAATATACGAATGGGACTGTGTTCTATGAAGTCATCACTTTAGATATTGGCGATGTATATACTGGAGTATCTGTATGGAATCAGGGAAGAGATACAACAATTGCTCTTACTACATTCGAAACAATAAATATGAGATCAGAGTTGACAAATTTTGATGCAAGAATATTGCCAATATGGTTTCGTAATTGGGTATCTTGTAGGCCCCGATGGTGGAATGACAATAGAATATTTTGATCAATCACATGTTAATCAGTTCCTTTTTAATTTGGATTCTTTTCCTGAATTCAAAGGGGTGCCTATTTGCCTTGTCAACGAATTTGGAACCTCACAAAATCTTGAAGACAAAGTCAATGCAGCAAAGTGATTTCACTAATAGGCTAACAGTCTCGAACTTCTCAAAGGGCTAGATATGTGCTGCGGGGGGTGACCCTATCTAACTTAAAGTAAATAGAAACCCATTTGGTGTGAGAATCGGGAGTTTATTCTATTCTCTTGAGATTCTGCCTTCGAGATGACAGTCTCTCAGGCCTGCCACGCCCAATGCCCGGAGACATGCGTATGATTCAATCAACCGACCTATTCTATTAATAGGAACTAGAGTAGTTTGGTTCGTCCTTACCGACCAAATGGGGAAGACCGACCGTAAGGCATGAGAGACTGACCGGAGGGAAGGGAAGTCAGACTTGTTTCCCGCGATCAACAACAAAGGAAGGCCTTCGTTTACATGATTTCTTATTCATTACCATGCTAAAGTACCGAGTAGAACCAAAGGAATAAGTTAATAGGTAGTTTACAAGTGGAGCCATGCCCCTTCTAATGATCAGAAGTCAGTGAGGTAGTAGAGTAATGCGTTCAAGCTTGTGTCGATATAAGTATCTTCAACTTGTAAGCTATGGCAGCTTCAGCTCGCAACCACAGGGGGCCGCCCTGCGAGGCCAAAGTGGGCTCAGCAGTCAGCGTCCATTCGAATTAAGTTAGAGGGTCTTTCACTTTGCCAGATCTAGACCTGCATTGACTTTGTCTTCAAGATTTTGTGAAGAGAATAAACTCCCGATTCTCACACCAAATGGGTTTCTCTTTACGTTAGGTTAGATAGGGTCACCTCCGCACAGTTAGACCCGGCCACGGTTCCGGTTCGGAACCGAAACCGAACCGGAACCGAACCGGTTGGAACCGGAAGGTTCCGGTTCCAACCGGTTCCGGTTCCGGAACCGAACCGGAATGGGACCGGTTCGGTGGGGTTCCACCCCAACTCGAACCGGTCCGAACCGGTGGAACTGTACGGTTCCACCGGTTCGGACGGTTCCAACCGGAACCGAACGGTTCCGGTTGGAACCGTCGAGTTCCTGTTGGAACCGCCAAAAAAAAAAATTATAAAATTATAAAATTTTTTTTATTATATAAAATAAAAATTAATAAGTACCCCTAATAACGGTAATAAAACGGTTATATTTAGGGGCATTTTTCGTATCAAAAAAATTCTAAAATTCTATAAATAGGATTCATTTTTCATAATTTCATCACACCAATTTCTCAACTCTCTCATTTTCTATAAATCTCTTATTCTCAATCTTACTTCAATACAATTCTCTTATTTTAGTTGTTAATTAATTTGTTATCATTCGGCATTCGCATCGCAATTATTCAAATGGCAAGCTCATCCGAGAACATAATGTCAAATATGCCGACCAAGAGAGCGGCCCCAGTGTCAGTGCACAATCACGGAGAAGAGAAGTTAAGGCTCGGTCCTCCGATATTTTCAAAATTCATTTTAATTTGGAACGCCTAGACGATGGTTCACAACGACAATTTGCAACTATTGTGGGGTTATCTATAAATTTTCTGGTGGATACGGAAATATGATCAAGCACATGGAGAAACATCATCCGGTTGAATTTGGCATTGATACGACGCAGACTCAAATAGCCAGGTACGCATCATCTAGTAGAATGGTTGAATTATTTTAGAGAATATCCTTTACTTTATCTTATTGCTGCTGTTTTTTATCTTAGATTTAAATTAGAAGGTTTGAATGGTGGTTTACAAGCTTAATATGGTTATTTAGGAATATTAGATGACATTGATATTACGAGCATAATGACGAATTTAAAAAGTGATTTAATTATTTTATTAATGATTATATTGTAAGATATAACTTAGGAACAATAGGTCAGTCTAGTAGTAGCGAACCGGTAATTCAACCAAGACTTAGCGCAGGGGATCGTTGGTTATTACAACGAAATAAAAAATCTAGGGATACGACAACAACTAATAACCCTGAATTAGATAATTATTTATCTACAAATTTTGAGTTTTCTAATGAAAGTTTATCAGTAAAAATTTTAAAATCCTTGAATGGTGGAACCGGCATCAAAATATATATCATGTTTTATCTATTATTGCTAAAGAGATATTGGCAGCACCTATTTCCACCTTTGCGGTTGAGCAAGCCTTCAGCTTGGGAGGTAATATATTGGAAGCTAGGCGATCTTCATTACATCCAAGCACTCTAGAAGCAACAGCTTGTGTGGATGATTGGACTCGAGCTGATCTGAGACAACAAGAAGATGCCCCCGATGATTTTGAAGATTTGTTCGATAATGCTTCTGCAACAAGTGCAAGCAGAAGCTGCGGACCCGGAGCCGAAGGATCAACTGATTATGATGATTGATAAATGTAAAATTATAATTTACAAAGGGGATATGTCTTAAACTTGTAATGGAACTACGTGAGCTTTGATTCCTCTCACCCTTGGAGGATACGTAGGCAACTTAAATTTTAAAAAATTTAAGCTCAAGCTCTTCAATGTAATAATTTTTTTTTTTTATAAATTTAATCTCATTTTTTTTAATTAATAAATTTTTTTTATTTAATGATTTGACTCCTCTCATTTTTTATTTTAATTAATTAAAAAAAATGAACCGAACCGAACCGGAACCGAACCGTTCGGTTCCGGTTCGGTTCGAGTTTCCGGTTCCACACTTGTGGAACCGGAACCCGGCCGGTTCGGTTCCGAACCGGAACCGAACCGCCGACCGGGTCTACCCGCAGCACATATCTAGCCCTTTGAGAAGTTCGAGACTGTTAGCCTATTAGTGAAATCACTTTGCTGCATTGACTTTGTCTTCAAGATTTTGTGAGGTTCCAAATTCGTTGACAAGCCAAAATAGGCACCCCTTTGAATTCAGGAAAAGAATCCAAATTAAAAAGGAACTGATTAACATGTGATTGATCAAAATGTTCTAGTGTCGTTCCACCATCGGGGCCTACAAGATACCCAATTACGAAACCATATAGACAATACTCTTGCATCAAATTTGTCAACTCTGATCTCATATTTATTGTTTCGAATATAGTAAGAGTAATTATTGTATCTCTTCCCTGATTCCTTACAGATACTCCAGTATATACAGCGCCAATATCTAAAGTGATGACTTCATAGAACACAGTCTCATTCGTATATTCAGACTCCAACAAAGTCTTGTGATGCAAGTATCTTTTTCTTGAACATAAAAGTATACGGCTGAAGTCGTATTTATGCAATTTGTAGAATTTTATACGATAAACAAATAAGATTTTAATTTAAATAAAAAAGAATGGTAGTTATCATATTACCCATACTATTTGATTATATAAAATCTTCTCTCATATAGTTTTCCTACTTACACAATAGACATTTGAAACTTTCCAAAACAGAAGTTATAAATATAATAAAATTTTGTATATTATATATGTATAATTAAAATAAATATTATCTATTTCATAGAAACAAACAAATTAAATATTAAAAAATAAATAAAAAAATTAGGACTTGTTAATAATCAATTTCAAGGGAAGAGAATAAACTCACGATTCTCACACCAAATCGGTTTCTCTTTACGTTAGGTTAGATAGGGTCCCCTCCCGCAGCACATATCTAGCCCTTTGAGAAGTTCGAGACTGTTAGCCTATTAGTGAAATCACTTTGCTGCATTGACTTTGTCTTCAAGATTTTGTGAGGTTCCAAATTCGTTGACAAGGCAAATAGGCACCCCTTTGAATTCAGGAAAAGAATCCAAATTAAAAAGGAACTGATTAACATGTGATTGATCAAAATGTTCTGGTGTCGTTCCACCATCGGGGCCTACAAGATACCCAATTACGAAACCATATAGACAATACTCTTGCATCAAATTTATCAACTCTGATCTCATATTTATTGTTTCGAATATAGTAAGAGTAATTGTTGTATCTCTTCCCTGATTCCATACAGATACTCCAGTATATACAGCGCCAATATCTAAATTGATGACTTCATAGAATACAGTCTCATTCGTATATTCAGACTCCAACAAAGTCTTGTGATGCCAGTATCTTTTTCTTGAACATAAAGTATACGGCTAAATTCGTATTTATGCAATTTGTAGAATTTTATACGATAAACAAATAAGATTTTAATTTAAATAAAAAAGAATGGCAGTTATCATATTACACATACTATTTGATTATATAAAATCTTCTCTCATATAATTTTCCTACTTACACAATAGGGACATTTGAAACTTTCCAAAACAAAAGTTATAAATATAATAAAATTTTGTATATTATATATGTATAATTAAAATAAATATTATCTATTTCATAGAATCAAAAAAATTAAATATTAAAAAATAAATAAAAAAAGTAGGACTTGTTAATAATCAATTTCAAGAAGGGATTTTGGACTTTATCTGTCAATAAAGTAAAATTGTAAAAGAGCATTAGTTTAAAGAAGTTATAGGATAATACAGAAATAATAAGGGGTTAGGTGGCATATATTAGATTCAGAAAGGGTAAGGTGGTAATCACCTCAATATCACAACATTTCTGTATAAAGTATCATCTTCAATCTGGATTGAAAATATTCTCATTAAAAAACTAATCACAAGACAACAATGATGGTGACATTGAATATGAAATAAAAATGCAAAGATGTCAATTTGTTAAATTAATTCTTGTTTCCCTATTCAGCTGGAATATCCTCTACAGTTTAATACAACTACATTCATTTCTTCCACAGATAAGGAGAAAAAAACTGAAACTAAAAACAAAATGCGAAAACAACCATAAGCGACCTAGCCGCTTCTGGTAGTAAAACAAAAGGGCAAACAAAGGTTAACCCTAAGAGCCTTCTGATGGAATTTTTCACTAAGACTGTCGAGCTTAGAGGTGACGAATGACCTATTGATTAGATTTGAATCAGGTTATCTAGCAAGTTCAGTCTCAAGCCTATCAAAATGAAAAGCAGCAAGCGGAGCTTTCTAGATTCTAAATAAGTCAAATCGGTGCGGGAAAAACTCCTAAATCATGTGCTACACTGGAGTAGCAAAGTAAGGGGTTGCTCAAGCTACAACGAAGAAAGCCGATGTTGGTAGTTTAGAATTCTAGGCCGAAAAGGAAAGCTGATTGAATAGTCAGACATGCGCCTTTATCCATTGAAGTGTAAATAGGTAGCATCGCTCACACATTATAGGCTAAGGTAACCAAACCAAGTGGAGTGCTAACTCCAAAGCATTTTATGGAACAATCAACATCATTTCCCAATCACGAAGAAGAAGAAGAAAGAGAGGACGAGACTACCACCCAACATTCCACCCATTATAGGTGCTTTCCAGCCCCAGAAAGTACTTTACACCAGTAACAGGTGGTAATGTGGGAGGCCTACTCGGTTTGTTTGACCCAGAAGGAGGGAGGAGTTGTGGTTGAAATATACCAGCCATGCTTGAACCTTCACCACCATCCACAGGTAAATTTTGTATCATATCCTCACTGTCTGGTCTCTCACAAAATTTCACTGTATGCATATTTCCAATAGCAATACAAGAATAATAGTGCAATGATGGATTTCACCATCAAAGAAAAAGATGAATAAGCAAAAAAATGAGAGTGAAGACGCATATTGAAGATAAATAAATTGCATTGCTTTAAAGCCCTAACACAGATATGAGAAAATATGCTAAACGTTTTTTCCTTTTCTTGAAAGTGCCAATTTTGTGTGCTTGAAATGCGACTATATATATTCAAACACATTGAAATGAACAAACCTAAAAAAAAAAAACTAAAGACAGTGCATAGGAGCGGCAGTGCATAGAAGTCTTACTCTATGAGTGGTTGTCTGTTGTAACACTCCGCCATAAACAGGATGCTACCGGCAGGAGAGAAGATTAACCCATCTCCATAAGCCTCTGAACTTACCAAAAATCCGACATGATGTATTCTAAAAATGGACAACCTAGATCTCAGTCCAGCACCAAACAAACCTAAAATGAACTTCATAAATTGAAATGGACCTCAGGTCTACACCAACACATCAAAATCACACCTAAGGGCTCCGTACCCATATCATCTATCAACACTCAAGGGGCTCAGTGCCCACAACATCATAAGCAATCAAAACATTTTCTAATATGTATATATACAGATAGCGTGCTTAGCACGGCAAATAAATAATAACAAAATATTTTAAACTTCTTAAACTTCTAAACTTCTCTCAGGACACTTGCGAGGGTGACTACAACTTTTGAAAGGATCGTCTCATAAATTAAGCTCTTATCAAAACTAAGAGAGGGTCTTCTGAATAATGATTTCTAACAAGATCGAATAGCAGTTTAATATCTCGTCAAATGTAAAGCATGTAATCTAAATATCCTGCACCATAACAAAAAGACTGCAAAAATACAGAACTTGTGTCGATGGAATCCAAGAATTTATTAAAATAATTTTTTAATTAATTAAAACATGTGGTGCTAAATAATTTTTCAATGGATTAAATGAAAAAAATAAATAAATATATCATACATGATTACTGATTCCCCATAGGATATAAAGACATTTAAGATTCCTACGAATTTAGCAAGACTCAAATCGAAGTTAGACAAATAACAGATCAAAATCTGGCCTTCTAACTAATACTGCTCTATTCATAGGCCGTATTCGAAAATTCATCGTAATTAATTGGTAGCATATCTTAAGTAATAATTTTAGTAGAATCACCTCTTAAGGAGAGATTCTTTGGTGCAACAGTGGTATGGGTGACGTGGTAACACAAGCGAATTAAAAAATGCCATGTAGAGTTTCTTCACCTACTTTTTAGTTGTTTTTTAATTTTTAGCACGCGTGGCAGTGGATGATTGGCTTGTTGCATGGATGACGTGGTACCACTGTTGCATAGAAGATTTTCTCCCTCTTAAGAGTCTCATTTTGACAGCTCTTTACCGATCTTGGTTTTGATTCCTAAAACTCAAGTTATAAGCAAATCGTTACACCTTATACACATTAATTTACTGCTATATCAATCATATAAATTCATCCTAATCTTGTATATATGCAATTCAATTAAATACTTCTTAGACGCATAATGCAACCCAATAATCAATCCCTTCCCTGCCAAAATCTACCTCAACAATGAACAAATTGTTTTTTCCCGATTTGTAATAATCATCACCACAACACTCAATTCCTTACTATATTTACCCCTAGTCAGAGCAATCACCCAAATTTGAAAATTAACACTTGAAATCAAGTTAAGATTTATAAGAATACTTTAAACATATCCTTTATTATAAATTATATTTCATCACCAAACAACTCACAAGTCGTCATTCTTTAGCTTGCATGAACACCATGAAGCATGGCAGTGAACTTAATCAACTTAGGAGAATTTTCTCACCCATTTTCCAATAAAATAAAAAGATATATTCAGTAACCAAAATCAAGCTCCTCATACCATTCGGCGGCCATGGCTAAGTAAAGAACCCATTTACAAAACTTAAAAATTTCCAAGAAACTCAAGCTTAATCCACGCTAGAAGGTCACTAAATCCATGATTAAACACTCTATTAAGCTTCATTATGCCATTTTAATCAAAGCCCAAACTTGGGTATGCAAGTTACGAATTTGGGCATGAAATTACACTCAAAAATTTTCTAGGGAAAGGCAAGAAAAGGGATAATGGACTTACGTGGTTGAAGAATGCTTGGAAAATCACCCTTTCTCGGTAGAAGCCATGATCGCTGGTTGAGGGAAGCAAGAAAAATAAGATTTTGAATTCCTTCTTGTAGAGAAATCATGGGAAAATAGGGGCTGCCTCTCCTTTCTCCATTATTAGCACACTGTCAAGTTTCCCTCCATACAAAACAAGCTCAAATTCCATCCATTATGTTACTATAATCACACAATACACCCATCAAAAACTTCCAACACAAACACCATTAACCTCATACTTCAAACAAAAAAATTCCCCTTTTAGCCGAAAAAAAAGCTGCCTCAACTCCTCAAATTTTTTTTAAAAAAAAAAAATCCATGAACCCCCAAAACAGTTCCATATTCGGCCAAGGAAGAAATTTTGGGGCTTTTGTTTTACTTGTCTTTCTTGCTTAAATCAGCTCCATGTTTTCAGGGGCTGTTTTGGGTGTTTTAGGGGCTGGTTTCTTCTCGGTTTTGGCTACTGTTTTGGTCTCGGTTTAGAGGCTGTTTTAGGAACTGTTTTTGTCTCGGTTTAGGGGCTGGATCTTGTTTGCTTTTCTTGTGTTTGCCGAGTCGGTTAGGTGGCTTAGTTTCTTTGCTTTGTATTGTCGGTTGAGGGCTTAGTTTATATATTTTGTGTCAAAGGGAAGCCGGTAAAGAGAAGCTTAAATTTTTTTGTTTTGGTGAACTGCCGTGTCAGGTGTGTGTGTTCTTCTCTGTGTTGCCGAGTGCGAGTGTGTGTGTAAGTTTTGTGTTGCCGAGTGTAAGTGTCTTGTGTGTGTATGCCGTCAAAGTGTTTTTGGTTTGTGCGTGTGTGCTGATCGCGTGTGTGTTGACCATGTGCGAGTGTTTTTGTGTGTGTGTGTGTGTCTTATAAAGTGTGAAGCCGTGAGTCTCCTAGGCGTAGCTTAGGGTTTTCAGTTCGATCAAGTTGCTTCACTGTTGTTTGCCGTGACAAGAAGACAAAACGGTTTAGGTTGCTGTTTTGGTCGGTCAGTGGGGCAGCGTGTGTGCGCCGAGAGTGAGAAGGGCTGCGTTTGTTGTTCAAAGTGTGTGTATGTATCGTGTGAGGTTGAGAGGTCTGGTTGAAGGGTTATTATTTGTGTTGGCTGTGAGAGAGAGAGACGTGCTGGTGGTTGCCGTGGATTAGGGTTTCATTTTTGTGTGAAATGAGAAAGAGAGACGTGAAGGAGTGAGGGGGGCCGTGAGAGTGAGGAGGGCTTTTTAGGGTTTAGTTGAGTCTGTGTGTGAAAGAAGAGAGAGATGAGTGCCGTGAGTTGTTTGTGTCACTTTTGTCGTGCAAGGTGTCTGTTTGAGAGAGGTGATGAGAGAGGGGAGCGGCGTGAGTGTTGAAAATGAGTTTAGGGTTTCATTGCATTTTTGTTTTGGCGTGAGTGAATTGGTGGGGGCTGCCTCCATTAGGGTTTAGTTGAGTGGTCTTTATATAGTGGTGAGCTAGGGTTAGGGTTTTGAATGGGTACATATGGACTTTGGATGGGTGCGTATGGGCTTTGGATGGGTGCAGGGGTTTTGGGCAAAGATTAATGTTTTAAAACAGCGATCAACTAAGTGAACCCGCGGCTAACTAGCGAGTTTAAATTTGATAAGGTATTTATTTCAGAATTTTCCCTTCCGGCGTGCGTTCCCCGCGACTTATTGGGTAGTGCCTCCATACGAGGCTCATCATTGGACATTATGCAAAAATGCAGTGTCTACACCCGCCCCAGCATTCGGGCAGAGACTGTAAGATCAAATCTATGCAAGTCTCGGCCTAATAGGTAATGCCCAGCTAACCTAGCTATTCGATGTTAGCAATCATCTGCGACACCTAGTGCTCGACAGATGTACCCTCTGACATACGCGATCGTAAGAGCTTCTTTTGCAATTCGTACTTCTAAGATCTAAGGCTAGATCTATGAAGATCATTTAATTTCAACATCATGGTATAAGGATCTAATCCTTAGTTCTGACGACGAAATTAAGGAGTCATTGCGGCAAGCATAACGGATTGAGCACTAAAGTTATCATCACGATGAGTCTTCCTAAGCTCATGCTCTACTATTTGCTCAACTCCGGGCTCAGGCCCAAGAGGTTTCTCTATCCAATAGAGTAACTTCTCAGCTCCCAGGACTATCTTGAGATTCTTTTCCCAATCTAGAAAATTAAACATGTTAAAGACATTTTCACCCAGGATTATGTCCTTTGACGCTAATCTTTCAAGTCACCTTGATTGCTATAGTCCAACTATCCAATCAACGATTTCGGGTACAATCTAATGTAATGATTACTATAGTCTAACTATATAATTAACTACAATTTGATTGTTTACTTTCAAATGTATTGATTACTATAGTCCAACTATAAATGAAGTAGTTTGAATACAGTCCAACTGTTCAATTAAAACAACAATTGAATATTAGTCAAACTAATATATATTTATAATTAATGACGAAAAAATAAAATGAGCGCGTATTGGCAAGTATTTAAACGAAATTACAAATTTAATATTTGTCTCCCACTATTTTTCGGTGAGCCTCTAACTTTTTGTAGAGAACTCGGGAAACCTAGTTTTCTAGTGGGCTAGGATCCCGTTAAAAGATACACAACCTTGACTTTGGCCAACAAGCTGTATAAAATTTAACTAGGTAGATCCCTAAGATCAATTGGATCCCATCCAAATCCTAGATCCAGTAGGTGGACCTCCAAGTCCGAAACATATATCCAATATATGTAAATATATCCAATATATTTTCTAACTTTTTCCTCTAAATCAACTAAGCATTGACTTTGGCTCAACAAGCTTAATGATTCTAGTTAAGCGCGACCTATTGACAGTGGGAAAGCTTCGTAATTGAAGTCGATGAACAAGAAGTGACATTGACTTTGGCCAACAAGTCACAACTACCCAAGACATACGATATGGAACAAAGCTTACGCGGTTCAAACACATCCGCGATGGACAAAGGTCTTGACTTTGGCCAACAAACCAATGCCAATCTTGGATCTTGAGAGAGAACCACTCAATGGAAGGAAAAACGCTTAATATTTGATGATGGTTTTTTCGCGTAAATTGGAAACCAATTTATTATCTTTGATTATGTCTCATCATACACCCTTAAGCATGCATTCTAAAGCATAATAAGGCGCGAATAAAATTAATAATGATATGTGGATGGGTATATAATACATTTTGTTCCTAGAACAAATCTCTTCATTTCCTCTCTCCCGCTAGCACTAACTTCTACCCAATTACATAATACTTCTAAAGAAACCTCATTTACATTGAGGGGAATTGGTGAGAAGAGAAATACAAAGAGAATAGAGATAATAGGCTGGACACGCAGGTCCAATTTAAAAAATAAGTATCATACTTACAACTATTTCCAAAATTGCCCTCACTCTTCTAATATCCATCTGATATACATTATTCATACAATACATCCAAGTATTCACACAAAGCATGTTATTAATCAATCTAATCCAATTAATTAATCTTTGATTAATGACCATCCAATGTTCAAATAGCGATTTGATTTGCGCGAGTCAAACTCGTTTAAGAATAAATACTCAAAGTAAGTATTCTTGAATTATATCGAATTACAATTTTAAATCCAATTTAAATTGTATCCAATACTAATTCATATTTAATTCCAAATTAAATAATTACACTTTCAATAGTGTATTTTAGACTTGGATTCCAAATCCAATCTTAACGGGTCTCAAAGGCCCAATTAGTATCCAATACTATTCAATTAAAGTCCAATGGGCTTTCAATTAATTCTTTAGGCATGGGCTTTGGCCAACATGGATCAAACCCAAGATGCCAAGGCCCAATTAGGAATCACCATATTGCCATAAAATCAATTTTGGCCCATTAGGCCCAATTAAATTATTTAAAGGCCCAATGTCATAATTTGGACTTTATGGAAATGGTTTAGGCCCAAATATGATCCAAGACCAAAATTTTGGCCCAACCAAGCCCATTAGCCCAAATACAACAAATTAAATTAATATATCATTCCAAATTACATATTAATTCAATTAAAGTGCAATCATCATAATTAATTAATTAACCTAATGTTTCCAAAACATCAATTTAATCTAATTAATCATGCATAATTCCCAAATTCATGTCCAACATAAAATTGGGGCAAAATCAATTCTATAACATGCATATACTCACGACAATAGCAACAAAAATCATTCAATTTGATTTCAATCCAATTAAATCAACATTCAATATATCTATCATGCTATTTAACACATCCAATTGTCAAATTTCCAAAATTCCACCATGAGTTCATCTAGGGTCATATTCGGCCAACATAAGAAATTTAGGGAAACTTTGATCCAATCAATTTTTCATAATGCTATGATGCACAACTCTAAGTAATCATCATCTAACATCAACCAAACATTCAATTTTTCATTTTCATGCTCCAAGTAAAAATACCCAAATTTAAAGTCATGAACCCTAGAAATAAAATCAAGCCTAGATCTCGCTCTGATACCATTGTTAGTATCCTAGACATGCCACGGGATCTCTAAGCGTGATTCGTGTGTGAATAAAATAAAAAATAAGTTGCGGAGGACTTACATTGATCGGTTGAGTTCAAAACTTTTTCTTGGATGATGGAAGCTCCAAGCCCTCTTAGTTGTTCCAAACTCATGGGTGAGTCTCTCTATCACCTTCCTTTGACTCCTTAAAGTGCAAGCTTACAAGAATTTTACAACAAAAATCCATTAGAGAGAAATGAAGCTCACGGTTTTGCTAAGGAAGAAAAGAGAAGATGATGTGAATAGTAACAAGCTTACACTTCCAAAGTTTGACTTGGCTTTATATATTAGGTTGGTGTGTAGGATTTGGTTTGAGTGTAGAAAAAGAAATCCCAAGCTTTTACTCAACCAATTACCAAATTCCATCAAGTGTCAAACACATTGATGTAAGTTGGTGGGCCCCACTTCAAATTCCAAATTTAAGTCGGACAATCCAACACGCAACTTCGCTCGGGCCCGGGTTCATTTAATTCCGAATTAAACGAATTTGTCGTTGCGACTTAATTAAATCCAATTAATTAAATAATAATGCCTCGTAATATTATTACGTAAGTCGCTTACGAATTAATTCTAAATTAATTTGTTTGCTTGGATTAAAATCCAATTTTAATTCCGCGTTGAAATCTAATTTCAATTAATATATTATTTTAGCACAGTTAAATAAATTAAATAGTAAAATCCAATTTCACTATTAAATTTACTTTGCCGATTAATTCCAAATTAATCGCGTTCTCTCTTCTCGACGAATTTAATCCCAGATAAATTCTCGACGCAATTAATCCCAGATTAATTCTTTCTCAGATAATTAATTCACAGATTAATTATTACCGTGATTAATCCTAGATTAATTTTCTCTCTCATAATTAATCCCAGATTAATTCTGTTCGAGTCAAATGTCATCGGTGAATCTTTGGGAGGCGACCCAAGAGATCACTGGATATGTTGGCAGTAAATGCGGTCATCAGACTATCCGAACATGTGTGTATCTGGTACCACATTCTTACCAATTTACAAGACATGGTTGATTTCTAGCAAAGCACAATGTCTACCCAATTCTCCAGAAATATTCTTTTAAGGAATATATCATCTATATCAGGCGTAGTATACATAGTATTGCGTATTACGATCCAGTACCGGATGTCACATTCTAGGCCTGGGGCTGGAGTTGTGTCTGCCCCGTGCGAAGCATATATCGGATCACTAGAAACTAGTCTCTTTATGATCAGAAAGTCATGACCTAGTCATACTTTCCCGATGGCTATAGCACTATAGAGTACCAGTTTTGTATCCCTGCGTGATCATCATCTCCATATGACTGAAGTGATACTTCCATCTTGACATCACACCCAATACACTACGATTCTCAGTATACCCAGAAGAGGCGTACACAGAACATGTTAAAACCTTGGACGACCAAAACCAAAGTATACTGACTGTCGCAAGTATTAGTGATGCAAGTCTCAGGTTAAGACTATATACACCTACCCTGATTCAGATTCCCATAGACACATAGTCATACTACCAATGGGATTCCGATGGGTCTATCCAGAGCGAAGCTGTTCCCGACCATCGGCAAACAGAATCTCCTATCACACTTGCATGAGTATCCAATACCCAAATATATGAGAACTATGTTGTTAAGCTTCAATAACGCGCACAAGTGTAATACTAGCCTATTCCGCATTATCGATGTCCAGTCTCGATAATACTACGACTATGGATATTTAATGATTAAACCTTACATGGATTAATACTGTCTCATATCTTATTAATCTGGTACTAATCATATGGACTTTTATCATTTATATATCCAGGTAATCCAATTACAAATGATAAAAGAGCAATTTCCTTTGTCACATAGTTAATTTTGTACAAGAACACCATGTTCTTTACAAAATAGTGATGCTATGGGTTATAATTATCCAACACTCCCATGCATCTTTTCTGACTTTATATGACATAGACCATCTAATGTCATAATTAGAATCAAAACTAATCTGATCTTATGGTTGTTGACTAAATTCTCCATGAATAAGAAACTCGTTCTTAATATCTCAAAGATCATAAAAAACATGTTTCAAGATCCATCATATGGTCTGCAGTATATCAAAATAACTCGTAACAATTACGATTAAATTGATATCTATAATCGCACATAATACAGTATTCATTACGCCATCATCCTATGATGCATAAGATTGACTAGACATTCTAATCAATCTCTCTTTCGACAAAGGAATTTTCCTTTACGAAAGATGAATACTATATACATAAAAGACACGTTAACTGCCAAACAGTTATACTAAC